>VDFB02113815.1:0-48140 GCA_007258455.2 Sequoia sempervirens
TTAATATTTGATCGTATTGATTAAATATTAATTAATTAATGTTTATAATATAAAGTTCTAATTTTAAATTATAACTTAAGTGACTGCCTTGAGGGGTGCGCCATCATGAAGGGGGCCAGTTTAACATTTAAATTATGATTTAAATATTTGACGGAGAACTATGGAGAAATAAGAAAATTAAAAGTCAAATATTAATTAAAACCCTATTTTCAAGGGAATCGCACTTTTCAGCTTATTTGAGGGTTTGCCTTGGAAAGTGAGCCATTATGAGATTATTGAGTTTGAAACTGATCAATTTTGGTCTGAGCCTGAGACTTTAGGGTTTCGTGTTCGATTGCCTTGGGGAACGAGCCATCTCCAACGGAAAGCAATTCAGAGAGTGTGCAATATCACTTGATCTATTGCCACAGAGGTTTTCTCATTCAGAGTAAACTACAGAGCATCAGAGAAATTCATACTTCCAGTTATTTGCAGTTTGTTTGCATCCAGATACCATCTTTTGCTATTGGCGCATCTCACAGAGCTTACAGAGGGAGGCCGTACTGTTTTAATTATTGCTGATTGAGTGAGCCGTACTTGCCAGGCCGTACTTCCTGTTTCTGGCCGTACCAATCAGATCTGAGCCGTCTTTGACTTGGAAGAGAAAACGCCTGAAACCTTCACTCCCTGCAGTCTCCAGTCTTGGCGCATGCTTCCTGGGTGTCTTCAGAGGTTATCTTTGGAGGGAGGAGTGCATTTATTGAAGCAGCCGTACCATTCTGTACTTCTGCAGCAGCAATATCAGGTTTCTCAAAACATTGAAAATTCATTATTTATTTCATTATATGTATCTGGGTATCATTGAAATCAATAGAAAAGCTTGAATAAAGATACTGGCGCCTATATTCTTTCGTTTCCAGAGTTCTTTGATTTTTATTGAATTTATTTCCATTTATTATCAAAATCGTACTTTTCAAGTATTGCATCAAAAAAACACAAAAATTGCAAAAACCTAAAAACGTCAGAAAAACTCAAAACTTCAGTCAGATTTTGTATCAGGGGGAAACAGGGGTTTCTACAGCGTTTGTGTTTTATAAACCTTGTGCTCTAGCTGATCAAAAAGATAGGCAACTTAGTTTTTAGTTTACTTTCTTTCAACACCATCAGCAAGAGGGAGCTTCCCCTCCTAATTTGAAGAGCAGTTTTACTGTGCATAGCTGTCCGTTTCAAATTCACATTCCAGAGGTGCGAATTAAAACACCAACATTGAGTAGGGTGTTTTTTCATTTGCCCAAGATCGTGATTTGCAGTGAGTTTGTTGATGTGGCCTTCGCTGAGATGCCTTGGTAGGATATGTCTCTTGGTATAGATTTTAGTCCTTTTAGGTATTTTAGTATGGGTTTTGATGATGATTACTTTTTGGGGTTCCAAGAGAGGAGAATGCAATCTAGGCATGATGGTTTGACAGTTATGATTAGAGTGGTGCGGCATCAACATGGTGGTTCTTTCTTGAGATTGACTTGGGACCCTAGGATCATTCTTGGTTTTAGTTTGGTTCAATCTGTTGATTGTGGGGTTGTATTGGCATTACTTGAGGACAAACAATCTTTGGGAAGGGAGGACTATACTGTCCCCTTTTTTGGGTTCTCTTGCTTTGCAATTGGCGCTAACTTTCTAGGTTTGTGTCAGTATGTTCAAAGGGGTATATTGATGTTACTAGTGAGATTTTGTGGGTTTCTTTTGGGGGTGAATCAATATTTCAAACTTTAAAACTTAAAACCATGTAAATCAGAAATCAAAATATTAACAACCATCAAATATGAAGAACACCAAAGTTCACGTGGAAAACCCTTTTGGGCAAAAAACCACGACAAGATATTGCTTCTGAACCAACCGAAGCACCAACTCTAGTGTTGCTGAAGCACCAACTTTAGACTTCACAAATCTGATCACAATCACCAATTCTGAAACTTATCAACGAATTACTCATGCTTGCAACTAAAGTATTTGATCAAGCCCTAAAAACTTTTGTTTTGAAAACTTAATCTCTTGTATCACTGTTTGTGTATCAAACTTCACGCACAAGCAAACATAACAATCTTCAACCAAATGGACTAGATTGAATTATCTCAGTCAACATAGCAAGAAGCATCACTCATACCTTTTAATGTCCCCATTTTCGTGAGTATCAGAGTTTGAAGGATTAGCCTATCAATTGACCCTCGTAGGCTAGTGTGGTGGATTTGAGGGTCCAGTTTGGGCATTATGGAGCTCTTCAGGTGGCAATTGTAAGTGTTTATCTCTCAGATCCTTCATATGTTTTGAGGCATTTATATTCAGATGTAATGTCCCCTTCTCAATTGTGATCGATTCAGTTGACCGTTGGACTATTCCGAAGACTTGTAGGCTACTCGAAGGGTGAAAATTAGGGTTTCCTGTTTTGAGGAGGTTGTTTCTTGAAGTTTGGAGATTGGATTGCGGATTCTTTCTAGGTTTTTAGAGAGCTTCGCAGTGGTATAGCCTGTATGGTGATCCGAGCAACTTCATGAATTTACTATTTTTAGTAAATTCTATTTTTGGCAGTGGCCTTGTGGATTTCAGTGCTGTTGGCTCTCTTCTTCAACCAGTTCAGTTGATAATTTGAGTTTTGGCCTTTGGATGCATTTTCTGGAGAGATAAGTAAGTTGATCTAAATAATGTTATATTTTATTGTTGACCCCTTGGCCTAGCTTCATCGCCTTAAAGTTGTTTTAAAAGGGGGACTCCAAGGGTGAATACCTCATCAGGAGGTTATTAAATATTTCTTGGCCAAATTATGTGATACTTAAGGAGGGACACCAACTTCAAGGAGCTTTATATTTTATTAAAAATCAAATATTGCCTTGGGAAGAGGGATGTAATGTCCCCTTCTCAAACCTGATCTTTCCAGTGACCGTTGGCCTTTTTTTTGGGAACCCGAAGGCTAGTCGGAAGGTAAAATTAGGGTTTCCTTTTTTTGAGGATGTCTTTGCTCGGAGTGGGTGGTTTCAATGGCGGATTCTTTCTGGGTTTTCAGAGAGCTTCGCAGTGGTATGTTCATCTCGGCATTCTGAGCATTTTCCGGAATTTACTATTTTTAGTAAATTCTATTTTTGGCAGTTCAACAGTCGGGTCTAGCATGGTTGACTTCCTATGTCAGTTTGATCAGTTGGCTTGCTCATTGATGGCTTCGGGGCGCAGTTGGAGAGATAAGTTGAGCTATTTTATTAAAGTCACGTTTTAATATTATAATTTAATGTTGACCCCCCCTTAGCCTAGCTTAATCACTTCAAGTCTTCTTAAAAGGTGTTCTTTAAGGGTGGCGCTTCATTAAGAGAATTAATTATATTTTTTATGAAGTTTATTATAAGCTCAAAGTGGACGCCATTCTCAAGAAAGATTAAATTAATATTAAAAGACAAAGTTACTTGGAAAAGTGGGATGCCATCTATGAAGGAATTAGGGTTTGACTCCGGAAAAGAAGTTAGGGTTTCGAGAAGGTCAACGGAAACTTATAAAAGGAAGCCTTGGGATCTCTTTGGATTATCTTTTGTCGACTATACTGTTATGCTGCCGGATTGGCTCTGGGACTGCTTCGAGGAATGAAGGCCTCCTAGCTTGGGCATCGCTTCGTGTTTGAAAGACAACATCTAGTGGTGATTCATTGTATTGTGAGTTGCATTTAAGTTTGTGCATTGTATTTCAGCTTATTGCAAACTTAGATTAGATTTGGCATATTAGTGGTTTCAGCATCTTGCATTGTTGTAGACAGCAGATTCATGTTTTTAGTCATAATTCGAAAAAGACAAAAATATTGCATCTGGGTATTAGCCCATTCTCTTTGTCTAGGAAGGGCGCTTCAATAGTTCAAGTTTCAGATTTTTTGGTGATGTATTGAATTTTTAAATAGAGGTTGAACTTCCCAGCTGGGCCGTACCTCTTGAAACTGCATTGGAGTCCGTGCAAATTAAATTAGAGTCATTTTGATCAGTCTTAGTGTCTTGGGTTGGTCGCCTATGTCTTAAGAGAGTAATGCATTTTATTTCGCATCAATCGGATAACATCTGAGAAAGTTATGAACAATTCATTAAGGTTGTAAGCTGCTGGTTGTATGTTAAAAGTGCAGATCTGATTATGACAGTTCGAGAAATCTGCATTTTCTGATTTGTATTTGGCATTGTGGTTTACTTAGAGCTTGTAGCAGATATACTGTTGAATACTCCATCTGGAAAGACTTTGATATATTGACATTGCAGGCAATTATTATATTTTGTAAACTGGCAGTAGTACTGACCAATATTCTTTAATATTGCTTTGTCATTATTTGTAATACTTGTTCTTGCTTTCAGCATTTTGACCACCAGATTATGGCATTCTGGTTAGAGTTACTTTCTTGCACATTTTGGTTTTCTCCTCTAACCTTAACGGGTGCACTGCTTTGTAATTTGTAAATTGAAAAACGAAAAAATTTGGCTCGGAATATTTCAAGGGATGCCATCCTTGGAGGGAAAATGAAGTCAATTCAAACTCAAAAAGAGGCGCACTTTCTAGAAGCTTCTGGAAATGCTTGCTAAAGTCTATAAAAGGAGGCCTTCTCTCTTCAGTTCATCATCTCATATTTTCAGTAAAGTTATGCTGCCGAAATGGTGACAGAGTTGCTTCGAGGAAAGCACACCTCCTAGCTTGGCTTAGCTTCTTGCTTGAAAGATAGCAACTAGTTGAGAGGTAGATTGTAGTTGAGTTTGTTTCAGCATTGCATTTGAGTTCCTAGCATCTTAGTTCAGTTTCCTTGCATTTTAGTCATATTTTTGGAGTTGTTGAATATCATAGCTGATTGTAAGTTTTGCTCATATTTCATGAAATAAAAATAAAATTGTTCTAGGCATTGCATCTATCCATTTCTCTATGTGGGGCGACCATTCAAGCAAATTTGCAGATTTTTTTATGGACTCTTGGATTTTACCAAGGCAAATCGCCCTTTCTTGAGGGTCGTACCATCTGGGGGTGTCTTGGGATTTGTGCAAGAAAAAAAAGGTGGCTGTAAGCTGTGGTTTCTTCATTGGGATTTGGGCGCCATTGTCATTAGAGGCTATTGCATTTCGTTTCATGAGTTTTGGATGTGTGGGGAGTGATTTATATGCATTTTAGTGAGCTGTTGTATTGCTGGTTACTTCATTTCAGTCGCTAGTCTATCATATCAGTCTTAGATAAATGCAATTTTGTGAGGGGTTTGAGTCTAGAGAGTCTTGTTAAGCATTGAGGAAATCATATATAATATTGCAGCATTGGAGAACTTATAATATTGGGCTTTGGCAAGCATTCTATCAAATTGTAAGCTGATTAGTAGTACTATCAGCAATTCTCCCTTCTCTCTTTCACTTACTTTATTGTACTTCCCGCTGAATAAGTGGAAGAGGTTGGCTTGCCGCCTATTTACTTTCAGTTAGTAGTTCTTAGGGACCCTCTGACCATATGCTCACCATCACTCGGCGCCATCCTGGTTAGAGTTACTTTCAGCTTAGCATGCATAAGATCCTTTGACCATATGCTCGTCTATCTTAGACGCATTCTTGGTTAGAGTTCCCTTCCATTTTTGCATTTGCATTAGATCCTCTGACCATATGTTCACACCTTGCCCAACATCGGGATCCTGGTGTACATCCTTGGTTAGAGTTGCTTTCCGCATAGTTTTGGTTTTAGAGCTAACCTTAACGGGTGCGTGTTGATTGTAATTGTAATTGGAAAAACAAAAAAAAATTGGTCCGGTTCATTACATCAGAGGTTTCTAGTTCCGTTTTGTGGGATTTACAATTTATAGTAAGTCAATGGATGTTAGGGAGGGACCCTTACTACTTCTAGTAAGGCAGTTGAATGCACAGTGGATGCAATGGTTAACTCCCAAGTTTAGAGGAATTTGAGAAATAATGATTAATGGTGGAGTTATAATGTTATAATTATTATTAAAGTTATACTTTAATAATAATTAATTATTAAGTGCATATCATTGATAAATTAAGTGGACTTTATTTGAAAGGGAGATTTAAATGTTTTTAAAAGTATACTTTATAATAAGTGATAAAGTGTTATTTAAAAGGGAGATATAAGTGTTTAATAAAGTATACTTCATATTTTAATGTTGTGCACCAAAAAGGAGGGAAAAAAGAAATGAAATTAAAGTAAATTAAAAGAGATGAAGACAAATGCAAATTAATCATTATAAAAAGACATTTGGTTTTCATTTCATTCATTATGGAATCATTCAACACTTGTCTTTTCTGAAGAAGCTTTGGCTTTGAGAAAGAAACCTAGGGTTTCGCAGTAAATTCAATCTTGGAGAATGTAGCCTCTCTTCGATTGTGCTGGTGGCTTCATATAGAGGCCACAGTTGAGCCTTATTGGAGATTTGAGATTTTAGTTGATATTCTTTTTTGTAGAGTTTTGATGGGTAATCAGTCTTTTGCAGTTTTTGGGTGATTTTAGTGGGTTTCCATCAATTATGTGTTGCTAGATTTTGTATTGTTGAATCGGAGTTTCATTCACAACAAAGAATCAGAGAACTTTTTCGTTCTAGGTATTTGATCATTCCATCCCTCACCCCAGGGCACCCCTATACCTGCATTTTCGTGGGTTTTGGTGAAGTCTTCAATTTTATACATCAAATTGCTCTCCTTGGGAAGTGTGCTGCTCCTGGCACATGTATTGGGATGCATGCATAAATTGATCTGCCATTTTCAGCAGGGTTTCAATGTTGGATGCTAGTCGCCTAGGTCAGAGGAGACAATTGCATTTGATTTGGCATCATTCGGAGACTCGGTGTGGATTTGGTGAGCATTTTAGTGGTTCCCAACACTTGTCCTGACAAGCTGAAAATTATATCAGATTGGCTGCCAGTGTTTCTAGATCTCAGTATATTTATTGTCTTTAGTAAACGGGTATGCTTTTCTATGTAAAAAGACAATCATATTAGAATATACATATTGTATTTGCAAGCCAAAGTAAATCTGATTTGAAATAAATAAAATAAGGGTTTTCTTTCAGCAGTAGTTTGAAATGCAATAGTTATCATTACCTCCATCTTGAGAGTTCATATATGTATTTGCATTGCTTAAGTTTCCTAGCATCTTTAATGAAAAACTACAAAAAAATCAAATATCATTCGGAACCCAATTCAAAATACACCAATTGCATAGCATTCAGTATTTGGAGAACAATAGGGTTCTTACATACCTCCTATGCACATAGCTAATTCTTATGACATTCTCAGTGGCCCGTAAATATTCTCATGGCATGCTCATCATATAACTCACTCATTCCACACCTCATCGTGCATCAATTTCTGTTCAAAAAGTGCAGAGCTAGAGATAAACAAAATGCCTTCGATATTGTACAAAGTCCTCCTTATCGCCTGGGAAGTTTTAGCACTTACATCAAAAGCCAACGAACATGTAGAGACATTCTTTGTAGTGAATGAACTCATGTGATGCCATATAAACCTCCCATATCAAAGTCAGAAAAGAGTAAATGACATCAACAAAACTTCAAGAAACACCTCACACTTGAAATCACTCGCTGCAAATACTTTTCAGCCCAAGCCTTAGAATGACTCCAAACAAATCAATTCCACACAAAGAATCATTGGGCTCCCACATTGCACAATAGCAACATTGGCCATATATCTCTCTCATACGCATACACTGCAAAAGGAATTCATACTGCCAGAGAAAAAAAAAATACAATTCATTTTGGAAGCACACAGTTCCTTTTTAGGCCCAATACACAGAACAGCATGTTAAAATATTCATCATGTATCTTCTGAATAGCACTTTAAAAAGAACTCGATACATGTATATACCAAAAAAATATCCGCTAACACCCGCGTTTTATTTTTAGACTCCACCAAAGGGTGGGATGTTTAGTGTCGTCCTCATACTCAGTCGACCAAGGAATAAATGAAAGCGAATTTCTGAGCAAGTTAAGACAAGTCGATTGCACATATTTAAAGCCATGACGGGCCTGTAGCCGACGCTACCACTTTTCAATGCAAACTCATGGACTCATTCAATCAGAATCACCTCTTCTCAAAATATGCCTCCATCTTATACTATTATTGAAGACGTCTTTAGGAAAAGTGCATAGTCTGATAAAAGTTCACATTTTCTCCAAAAAATGCCATAGAGGCCTCTAAAAAAAACTGAATAATACTAACTTGACACACAACCTCATACGACACATGAAAATGAAGGCAATAATATTTCTAAAACCACACGACTTCCTCAATAAATCTGGTGTTATTTTTTTGAGAATAATTGCAGCAAAGACAAGTAAAGACAAACATAGATGCCATACAAAAATATGAAAGTTGTCGTCATTCAAAACTAAGGCGTTACTATGTAACCAAAACGCATAAAATATCTAAGCCGCCTCATATATCTTCCAGGAGAGTTTGTAACCGACGCTGAAGGTGATTCTAAGTCATTCAGAAAATAGAAGCCATCAATGCCAAAAATAAGTGATTGAGTAAAAACACACGACACTCCTAAGAACATGAACTGCATATATAATAGCATCAAAGAGCCGCCTCTCATAAAGTTTCATGCCTAAAATAAATCGACTTTCTGTGTGAAGCTGCCACCAATTAAATAAGTCACTTTTGAATCCATTCGAAGAAATAAAGAAAGGCGTACATAAAGATTGTTCAAGCTGTTGACCTCTTTGACAATTCGGACTTTTCAACAACTGACATGGCATTTGACTGCTGACATTCAAGTCTGATATGGCACTTGTATGACTTGACCTTTTAAAAAGAATGCTAACAAAATATGTAGACAAGCAGCTCAAACACACAAGCAGGTAGCTGAAGTAGACAAGCAACCAGCTGAAGTAGGCAAGCAACCAGCTGAAGCGAACAGACAAGAAGCTTAAGCAGACAACCAAGGAGCTCAAGCATGCAACAAAGTAGCTCAAGCACACAATCAAGTAGCTCAAGCAAATAACCAACCAGCTCAAACAAGCAAGCACCTTGACATCAATGAAAAAATACTCAACAAATTGTGTGTTCTACTTGCGTTGTTTTTACATCTTATGTTATTGACATTGTGAAATTGATATAGTTGTGGTATTAAGTTTGAAAAAGTAAATATTGTTATTATACTGGTTCACCCCCCTTCTCAGTATAAATGTGTGTTTTCTTCACATGTTTGGTAAAGAACTTATTTTTAAATGCTGGTCGCCCCTCCCAGGAGTATGTACCATTCTTTTCAAGCATGTTGGATTTGCACCAGGTCTAAAATTGCATTTACATGACTCCTTTTTCATCACTCTTGGGCGTTGGTATTTGTTGGTGAAGAGTTGACAGTGCTGGAGCAAAATTTAAAGTTTTTGAAGGCTTGAAGATCGATCAAACTAAGTTCCCTAGCCCCCTGTGTTTGAGGGTTGGACACCGGATCAGATCTGAACATTCTACTTTGTGTTTTACTTTTGAAGACTATACCAGGTCTGTAATATGTTTAAAATCTGATTAAAAAATGTTTGCATAAGTTCCATGAAGTCTGAAATATAAATTTGCTATGATCAGCACTATTTCCTATATGATTCATTGCTTAGTTTCATGCTAAATGGTTGCTTACAAGTTCTGAATGCAATCTGAAAGTAAAGCATCACAAACCCTTTTATTGGAAAACAATTTTGCAAACAAATCAATAGAAAAAAGGGGTGCTCACTACAGTGATGTTAGAGGAAAGGAGGTTCTCACACATCAACCTAGGACTTGCACCTCAGAGTTATGCTTCTGAAGTGGCAAGTGGTGTATGTAATGCCTTATAATCTTACCTTGACTCACAATTTTAGTGAAAGTGGGATATTCCCTAGCCATTACATTCTTAGTAAGTATTAGGCAGTTTTGTGGTGAAATTATATTCTATTTTTGTGTCAATCTTCATGACATGGCGTAATTATTGTCATTTAACAAGTTGTCCACCAGATTGCCAATTAAGTCCAGATCAGTGAATTATTAGTTTGATGAGATCAACCTACATGTGATGGACAGCCTTACATTTACTAGAATGGAATGTCTGATCTTTTTATCAAATTAAATACTCTATATTAACATTTAGTCCCAAATTTAGGAAATAATAAAAACTGGTAGCACGAACATTGCTCAATGCATTAAAAATTCCACATTAAATGACCTTTGACCTAATGTTTGATACCGCAAGGACAAGAAACTACCCTTGTTTGATACATTTCTCAATGTCTTATGTTCTAAAAAAATCCATCATTAAGTCAGAATCTTGCTTAAGAATGTGAAAGATTTTCTGATCTCGTCTACTAGAAACATTATATGTTCTCCCATTATAATGAAGCAATTAGCAGAAAAATCCAGTTTTCCTTTAGAAAGTGAAAAAAAGTTGGTCTTACCAGCTTGATTATATTCTCCCATTATAATGAAGCAAGTAGCAGCAAAATCTGGCTTCCCTATAGAAAGGAAAATTTTGGCTGCTTCTACCAGAGAATGTTTGGCAACTTCTTTTTGTGTCTCAAACTTTCTCTCTCCATCTTCTCGAAGCTTTGCAGCTTTTGCCCATTTAGCCATATTCACATCTCCAGCTCTCTCAAAAGAAATAACCGCCATATCATAGTTCTTCTCATTAAACATCTGTTTGTTTTAAAAAACAAATTCATTGCCAATTAGTAAATCCAATACTTCATGCATATAACATAATTTGCACAAACTTTACAAAGCATGAAAATTGAAAGTGCAAATAGAAGAATGCAAACACTAGGTTGAATTCTTACAAATTAATATCAGTTTTTGGCTGAAATGATTTCACAAAAAACAAAATTGAATGCTAAATTATATATAAACCCACATTATAAAGCTACACACATAGAGATGTTTGAAACGAATAGCACAAATTACAAAGAAGAAAAATGTGTGCCATAGAAAAACCATACAAAAATTATACCATTGCAAAGAAGAAAGGCAGTGGCATTTATTTCAGTCAATGGCATACTGAAAGCCATATAAAAAACATTAGTTTTGGAATAAAAAAATTATTGCTAAACATCCTATGGAGTAGCTAGGATTCAAACCTAGGACTTCCTATAGACTAGTACACAAAACTAGAAGTAGCACATAAAGTGTCATGTCCCCTTCTCAGTGACATCTCTCAGAGGACAGGATTGGCCTATCACACGACCCTCGTAGGCTGATTGTTTGGATAGAGGGTCACTTCGGAGCTTGGCTCAGCTTCAGTTTGCAGAGATTGATCAGTGGTCTTTCGTTTTGGCTCATTCGGAGGCTTTTTGCAGAATTGCTATTTTTAGCAGTTCCTGGCAGGCAGTGTGGACCCCTGCTATTTTTAGCAGTAGGGCTTTGGCGGCATCCGGAATCACTTCAGAGTTCGTCAGCATCAGACGGATCAGGAATCAGAGGAGTAATGAGGAAAATATTAATATTTAATTATATTGATTAAATATTAATTATTTAATGTTTATAATATAAAGTTATAATTTAAAATTATAACTTAAGTGATTGCCTTGAGGGGTGCGCCCATCATCAGAAGGGGCCAGTTTGACATTTAAATTATATTAAAATATTCAGCTGAGAACTATGGAGAAATTAAAAGAATTAAAAGTGAATATTTTAATGAAACCCTATTCTTGAGGAATTCGCACTTTTCAGCTTATTAGTGGATTTGCCTTGGTTTCTGAGCCATTATAAGATTATTGGATTTTGAGAACTGATCATATTGATCTGAGCACAGACTTTAGGGTTTGAACTCGACTTCCTTGGGGAACGAGCCATCTCCAGCGGAAAGCAATTCAGAGAGTGTGCAATATCACTTGATCTATTGCCAACAGAGGTTTTCTCATTCAGAGTAAACTACAGAGCTTCAGAGAAGTTAATATTGTCAGAGATTCTTCAGTGTTTGTATTCAGAGATCATCTATTCTTCTTGGCGCATCATTTACAGAGACTTGGACAATCATTTTGAGGAGGCCGTACAAACTCATTTCTGATTTCTGTCAGGCCGTACTTCTGACAGGCCGTACCATTGTCCTTGAGCCATACTTTCCAGAATAAAGGAAACGCCAGTCTTCAACTTGCAAATCTATTTCCTTCTGAGGCGTTGGGGGTCGCTGGAGGCATCTGGCATCAATTGACTGGAGGAAGACTCAACATTTATTGAAGCCGTACAAATCTGTACCATTTTCGAGCTTGCTGGTTACCAGGTTTTTACCAATAAAATTCATTATTTCTCCTTTGCATGTTAGCCGATCTATATTGTATTGTGCTCAAATGAATAAAAGATGAAGCGCCTTCATTCTCTACTGTATTTCCTACACATATTGTTCATCAATCATTTTTATTGAATTTAATATTAATTTCTAGAAAAGCCGTACTGTTCATTTATTGCATTGAAAATCCAAAATTTGCAAAAAAATCACAAAAACCCAAAAACGTCAGAAAAACTCAAAAACACAGTCAGATTCAGTGTCAAGGGGAAACTAGGGTTTCTACATAAAGCCACATGGGAGGCACTAAAAAGAGAATTCAGGAAGAATTTAGGCTCCTGAGAAATGACAATGAGATTGTATCCAAATTATACAACACAAAACAAGGAAAACATGAAAATGTTTGAGCTTATAATCATAGGCTCAACGAATTATTGGTAAAGTTGGAGAGCAACCTGACAGATAGATTAAAGAAGCAGTGGTTCATTGAAGGGCTGATTCCTTCCTGAGGTAGAAAATGAAGGTAGTACCTCCATTATCGTACACTGATGCTTACAATCGGGCAATGGACATCGAGAGCGAAAATAAAACATCCACCCAAGGAAAGAAAAAGACAGATGACGACGAAAGTACGCAGGAGAGTAGGGATGAAGAATAAAAAATAATACAAGCCTTAAGATGAGACATGATGAGAATGATGAAATAATTGAAGGCGTAAAAAGAAAATTCAAAAGAATCCAAAGAATTGTGGTGTACCAAATGTAAGACAGAAGGTCATACTAAGGCAAATTGCCCAAAGAAACTATTTTGTGAAATCTACCAAGCCATGGGACACTCCATTAAGGAATGCCCATATAATTTGAAGACAAGAAGCACGCAAGTGCTCCTCACGCAAGGGGATCAGTCAACCCCTCCGACCACACTGCCAAAACCCTAAAACAATACCAATGCATCCTCTAGAGGATACCGTAACAATAGAAGAGGCAATAAAAATCGGTTCAATAGTAATGGACCAAGAAGCAAAATATAATACAATGCCAAAGGTAGACCTATGATACAGTGTTGGAAGTGCAACAAATGGAGTCACTTTGCCAGGGATTGGCAGAATAATCAAAGTACGGGGGAAGAATATGCAAATGGTGTGGACTGGGTGATCATGAAGATACTGACTACCCAAAGAAAAAAGGTGTAAACATGTTGGAGGTGGATGACGAGGAGGTTCTAGCAATTACCAAAGCACAGATGAAGAAATCCATTTACCTAGACCCTCGTGTATGGAGAAAGAGAGACTTCGAGAGGCCAAGGCAGAAGTAGATGGCTAAAGAACAAAGAACCTTGTTTGCGTTACAATTCGCACCTCTGGAGTGCGTATTGGCAACAAACAACTATGCACAGTATTAACTGCTCTTCAAATTAGGAGGGGAAGCTCCCTCTTTTGCTAATATGCGTAAAAAGTAAAGTATTCTAAATTCCTATCTTTTTGACTCAACTAGTAGAGGCACAAGGTTATAAAACCAAGAACATTGCAGCTAAGGTTTTCTCTAGTTTCCGCAAATCTTAACTACAACTAGGCTAACGCTAAAACTATCCTATCTCCTCTAGATAAATAGAGCAAGAGAAATTAGGAGCAAGGAATGGTTGACAATAAACTTTATCTTAGGATTCCCAAGGAGGTGGAACACCTATCCGAGATGTAGGATGAAATGAAGGTTATTGGAAACGACATCAAACGGCAGGCTAGTTCTCAGGGTTTCCAAGGAGATGGAACACCTATCCGAGGTGTAGGCTGAAAGTAGATTACTAGAAACAAACACTAAACGACAATCTTTATTTCTAAATCCCAAGGAGGTGGAACACCTATTCAAGGTGTAGATATGAAAGAAGGATTATTAAAAACAACATCAAATGATAATCTCTATTTCTAAATGTATGCAACCAAACAGTTAACTAGAAAAACTACCTCCGTTAACTGATTCTAAACTAAACTAAAACTCCATATATACATAGGTGACTCCAAAATAGACATGCTCAATAGGTGAGACAGCGAGTTAACTTGGAAAGAAGCATCAAGTTAACTGTTGTGTTTAATGTCTATCTTGGAAAGGTGGGATGTCCATGACTTAGTAGTTCACTGGCTGTGATCACGAGCAATCAACTCCTCCAAGAAGCTGTTAACTGCCTCATCATCTTGAGATCATCACATGTCTTAACTATCAATTCACTGCTTGTCAGCAACTTGAGCAATCCTGGAAATATCTGCACACTTCAACTGGTAGTTCACTGATTGGTAACTCTGGCAGCTCCGCAACTGGAGTGATGGCCTCTGTTTATTTTGCAGCTTTACGCTTCTAACGCTTTTCACATTTTTCTCAATGGAAGAGTGTGGTATGATGAAATTGTGAAGTTTTACCGCGAACACTTTGGTTGTGAGAATGCACACAAACTCGTTGCACACGCAAAATTCCAATGGTATCAACCCTCTAAACTGGCCTTGGAAGGCAATCAGCTATACGAGGTATGAAACCATGTGGACTTTGAGCGACTACCCCTCTCAAATTGTTTGAATCAACCCTCCAAATGCGCTTGATGCAAATCGGTGTCAGTTTTTCCTATGAAATCGTGAATCAAGACCGATTTGGTGTTGAACTCAGTCTAAGTGAATTGCATTCTGAAAAGCTAGACTGTTGACTGTAAACACGGATATGTTTGGGCGAATTTTCAGGTGAGCTAAAAATAACTCCTTATGAGGCTAAAAGTACCTTGTTGAGAGGCAATCTTTACGAAAAATTCTAAGACATGGGTTTTGCAGAGAAACTATTTCTAAGCAAACCCACAACATCAGAAATTCAAAAAACTGACTTTTCCTTAGGCATGCAAGAGTTTTTCAATAACAGAAGCTGCAAGAGCACCAGGGGCAATTTTTCTCGAAAAAATCTAGCATATGCATTTTATTGGCGCATGCAAGCTGATCAAACCCAGATTCTCCGTTTTTCAAAATGACGACTTTTTCCGGAAACCCTAAAAATAGGGGGCAATAGAGCTATTTTCTCTGAAAATTCTAGCACGTGGGTTTTTGTAGAGAATATCTTTTTGAACAAACCCACAATGTCAGAAATTCAAAAAAGTGATTTTTTCTATGACATGCAATGACCTCTCGAGATAGAAATTGCAGGGGGCAACAGGGGTTGCAGAAGCTTTTTTCCTCCGAAAATTTTTGGCATATGGGTTTTGTTGGTGCTTTAGAGCTAAACAAACCTAAATTCTTTGTTTTTCAAAATGTTGACTTTTTCACTGGCACATAAAGGAATCTTCGGAAAAAAGCACAATACTTCAAAAAGTGAGAAGTATTAGGGCAATTTTCTCGAAAAACTCTGGAACATGGGTTTTGTCGCCAACGCTATGCTGAGCAAACCCAGGGGGCCAGATTTGTGAAAAACAATTGTTTACTTGGACATACGAGAGAAAACCTAAGACAAGGATAGAAAAAATGTGAGGGTGAGAAGATAGAAGTTATAAACTACCTCTGTCAATCCTCAAGAAAATTGCCTTTGTATAATCCTCAATCTGGTGAATTCCTAGCAAGAATGTGCTGGAAAGATGAAGCATGAATAATTATTCCTCTACGCAACCTGAACTGTAATGAACCGGACCAATTTTTTTCAAGTTTTCAATAGCAATTACAATACAACACGCACCCGTTAAGGTTAGCTCCAAAACCAAAACAATGTGGAAACTCTAACCAAGAATGTGCCCAGGAGGGGCGAGCATGTGGTTAGAGGATCTTATGCATGCAATACAAAAAGAAATACAATGCTGAAAGAACTCAACGCCAAGAATGTGCTTCCAATCCCAAGGTGGGCAAGGAGCTACCATATGGCGGAGGAACTAAAAAGATGATGCAATGCTGAAAGGAAAACTCAACACCAAGCATGCACACTCAAAACCCAAGGTGGGTAAGGCGCTACCATTTGGCAGAGATTCTATTGTAAATGATGCAATGCTGAAAGTAACTCAAACACCAAGAATGTGCACTCAAATCCGGAATGGATGAGGTGCTAACATATGGTGTTGAGGGTCTAATGCAATACAATGAAGATTGTACAGTGGCCAGTCTCTTCCACTATGAGTGGGAAAACAATGTAACTTAGCAAGAAATAGAAATGGCTGAACAGTACTACTGTAACAGCCTTACAATAAGAAGAGTTGCCTGCCAAGAACACTGAATTAGTAATATATCAATGCTACGATGAAGTTTAATGTTTCTCCAATGCTCAATATGACTCCAGGACTCAAACCCAACTCCTAAAGCAAACTCTAACAATCTGATATGACTGAACATAGACTGAAAATGCATAACCAGCAACTCCGTAACTCACTAAATTGCTCACACAACTCACAATACCTCATCAAATGACTTCAAACTTGATGCAAAATGACCCTAAGATGATGGCGACCAAGATAGAGTTATGAAACTATAACAAACTGATGTTATTTATTTTTGCATGAATCCCAAGACAACCCAGCAATGAAAAAACCCTCCAAAGGGTGATTTGACAAGATAAAATCCAAGACTTGCTAATAAAATCTGAAACTCACCAAAGAGAGGCGCCCTAGGGTGAGAATGACATAGGTAAAGTACCCAAAACCAAACAAAAATCATGCAATGACTTATAAGCTAAAACTACTTTCAGCCATGCTAAAATCAGCAACTGTAAAACTAACCAATCTCTGAAATCTTCAACCTTGATGCTCTGTCTGCAAATCTGGATGAGAAGTAGTCTCTGAAGTCTTAGCTAGGTGCTATTTTTCAAGCATGAAACCAAGAGAAATGGCTAGGAGGTATGCATTCCTCGAAGCAACTGTGAAAGCATTTCAGCAGCATAACAGTATGATAGAAAAATAAGATATCCAAATGAAGACCCAACCTCTCCTTATATAGCTTTTGATAAGAACTTCCAGAAGCCTCCAGAAAGTGTGCCCAAATTAATTGAATTTCAAATCCACTTTTCGACTTGTATTTGTATTTTTATTTAATCTTCAATTATCTCTTTCCTTGGGCATCTAAACATGAGGAGATTAATTCATTTTTAATAAAATAAAACTCTTCCTCCAAAATAGGCGTCCATTTCCTCAAGCAATATTTGACCTTAGAAATAATTAAAATAACCTTTTGATGCGACATCCACCCTTCAAGACCCCCTTTTCAAAACAACTTAAAGTGATACTGCTAGGCCAAGGGGTTAACGTGAAAATATAACATTATTTAAATCAAAATAACTTATATCTCCAAAAATGCATCAAAAGGCCAAAAATCAATAATACCAACTGAATTGCCTGAAGAGGAAAGCTCACTGAACTGATGCCAACTGGACTGCTGCCAAAAATAGAATTTACTAAAAATAGTAAATTCAGAAAGTTGCTTGGATCAAAGTGCATGCGATACCATTGCGAAGCTTTCTGAAAACCCAGAAAGAATCCACAATCCAAAATCCCAAACTCCAAGATGTAGCCGTCATAACTTACTAAAAATAGTAAGTTCGAAAAGGTTGCCCGACATAGTTGCATGTCATACCATTGCGAAGCTCTCTGAAAATCTCGAGATCTAAGAATCCGTATTCATCAACATACAAACCGTCGCCGGATGTCATCAAGTAGATGAAACCAGTGCGCCATGGACTGGCCTGCCATTTGTGAGGATAGACAATCGATCGCTGGAGACGAAAATGCTAAAATGGGGACATTCTGGATCCACCCTTCAAAATTGTTGTCCTCAAACAATTACATCCATCATGATCGAGGTCCATATTATCGAAGGACCATCCAGTTGATCTTTGCTCGCTGATCCATTACAATAGAAATATTATCACGGATGCAACAAAATTCATGTAAATCAAATTGAGAGACAAGGAAGGATTGAAATCAAAATTCAGCACCTCAAGCCCCAAAAACTCTGATGAGTTAACAACTTTCAAAGCATCGAACATGATCTCAGCAGTATGAGTCTCGAAATGCCAAGCCAAATCGAGCAATGGTCTGCTGCTCCAATCATTTGTACAAGAATATGCACCAAGAAAACCATTAGAATGAGTATGGTTTCTATCCAAAAGCTGATTGTGCTCAGTCCACACCACCGTTTCTCTCATTTGAAGCCATAAATCATCTCTGGAAAGAGATTGGAAGGTCTGAAATTGAATGAACCAGCAACCAAACAAGACTGAAATGATCAACTTGAGATCTGATTTTATGAAAATCAGCATCCAAGGAGATAGATAGCTGCTGCAAAACTGAAAATCAGCACCCAAAATATCATATCTGCTCATATCAACAGCTGAAAACAAGCCCACAGAAGATCCCATCACAGCCAAGAACCAATCCTTGCTCCACTTTTCTCTCCAAAACTCCCATTGAACATTAGGAGTAAACTTCAAATGGCTGATAAAGAAGGTAACAACATCCAATGGACAGTGAATTTGAGGCTCATCACTCCAACATACCTTCTTGACACATATCAAAAGCAAGCTGATACCAGGGTCCCAAATCATAAGTAAAGAAGACTCATTCCGCCAACGGAGAATTACTCTTACTAGAACGCTTTGGGCAATACGTTCTATTTGAATCAACGCACCCTGAAACTCCAAGAAGTACTCAACAAATCTGAATTTGTTGAGAAAGTCAAATTCAAAATCATGAGAGAAGAACCGCTGGAAAGATTCAATGGACCCTTCATCAAACTCCATTATGAAATTAGTTACTCTTAGAGAAGATGGTGTAAGCATGAAGTCCGATAGGAATCTGACAAGCATCCACATCAGAAAATGAATAAACTCTTCATCGGAGTGCCAATCATCTCTTTGTTGCCAATCAAGATTAGTGATCTCGTTCCTCCATGCTTCTTGATTTTCCATCTCCTGAAGAATGGGAAGACTAGGAGCAGCAATGAAGTCTTCATTATGCAACTCATGCATCCTCGTTCCATTGCTATAAGAAGTGCTAGAACTTCCCTCTTCAACAATGGTGTCAAAAGAGATTTCCTCAAGGCTTGAAATCCCGTCATCTACCACAAAGGAAGGTTTCTCATAAGCTTCCTCTTCACCCGGTTCAAAAAGAGGATTGTCATACACTAGGAAGTCGTTCCTTCCATCTTGCTGCTCCAAATCAGCACTAGCAATTTCTGATTTTCTTGTGAAACCTTCAAGATCAAACTCTTCTTCAAGACTATCGAGCTCTTTAATCACTTGCTCGATTTCTTCAACTCTTTGTGCATTCTCTTTCTCTCGGAAAAGTTTGAAATCAGCTAGCTGTTCCTTCTCCTCCATTAATGCCATTTGGGTATCTTCCAACATAGCCTTGGTTGATTCAAGCTCGGAAGTAAGGTGACCAACCTCTCTCTTACTTCCTTGGAAAGCACTGAAGGTCTTCTTTGCAAATTCAAAGGCATGATCTCTATCTTCAATCAAGTGCAAGTACTCGGACTTCATGGTCTCCAAGGAATCTTTGATTAGTTGCAATTTGGGAAGAGCAACTTCATCCTTGACTCCTCTTCGCCTTTCTTCAAACTAGGCCTCCCAAATAAGTTCTTCAACCAAACTATGGGTGCGATCAAATCTAGACAAAGCTCGCACTTCATCTTCAACGGACACCTCAGGTTGGTCTTCACACTCATAAGAATGCGAAGATGGTGAATTGTCGGTTGCTTGCTCTTCAAAATCACAACTTCGTTTTGTGACATCGCTGTCCTCAGAGCTGCTCCAACCTTCTTGTCTTTCATCTTCAACTAACGAAGAATGCTCAGTGTCATGGAAAGGAACATACTCCACAATTTCTTCGACTCCAAACTTGTAATCAGCTTCTTTAATTGATAAATCAGCCTTGTGTTCTAAAACCACTTTAAACCTTTCTTCTTCAAAAGCCATAAGGTCTTCTAGCTCTTCATCCACCTCACTGTCTTCTTGATCAAAGACTATGGCAGCCCCTAACTCGAACGAAGAATCATTGAATGTTGTTTTGAACGTTTCGGAAGTAACAACATCCTCCTTGGTGGCTACAACCAACTTGAAGGGATCACCATGTAGCTTTTCAGAGCAAGTTTTTTTATCAAAAACAACTTCTCCTTCCGTGGCCTCCCCATAGCTTGCAATGCAAACAAAACTTTGGTCTTCATCAGGATCAAAGGGAAACTTATCCCACATAGGTTCTTTGTCATATCTTGAAGCCAACACACCTGGATCCCACATGCCAATGGGTTGATTGAGATGGTCAACAGGAAAATGCTTATCATGCCCCTCTTGAAGTGATGACTCTTTGAATAAGTCAACTCCCAAATCTCTTAAGCTGATATCATCAAAAACATTTCTCTCCAATGGCTCAATTTGCTGCTCAAACCCAATGTCACCATCATAATGAAATGAAGAATATTCATTGCTTGTTGTTTTGAAAACTTCACCGTCATTATCTTCACCATGAGGAAGTATTACGCTGATTTCTTCATGTGGAACTTCTTGAGAAGTTGGGGCAGCAACATGAAGAGAATCCTTCTTTACCAAATCTTCAATATGATCTTGTATGGACTCTTTGGAATCATCTCCATCATCATGACCACTAATCTTTTCTGCATCTTGCTCTAACTTCTCCAAAAGTGGCTTCAATTTCTCCTCACATTGATTAAACAATTCCTTAATCAACATAGCAGCAATAGGAGAATCCTCTTATTCATGTTCATATGCGTCCAAGAGGAAAGATTTGGCACTTGGTGGAATTTCATCAGCCTCGTTAATGGTGAGAACAAGAATATTTTTTACAGCGGCAACAACGCTTTCTTCTTGTTCACTCCAAGTGGATGTGAAGAGGTAGTGAAACAAGAGAGAAATCTGATCTTGCATTCCCAAGTCTAATAGCAAGATACTTGTCCTGAGATTTGAAAATGTCTTTAAGATAGCAACCTTTCTGGAAAATAGACTACTTCCAATTTCATCAAGATCTTGCAAACTTTCTACAATTCTATGAAGAATCTTCTTCATAGTTTTATCATCATAAGGCATCAATGGTACTAGAATCCTCATAACTTCACTAAGGCATGAAGTAACCAACAAACTAATTTCCTCATCTGGATGCGCTATCCAGTAAAGATGAATCAAATGCATCCTTGCAGGGGATAATGCCTTCACCAACATTTCAGTAGGTGACTGTTGTACTTTGCTCAAACAGTGTTCCAATTCTGACAGTATGCTCACTTCTTCACCTCTTGTCTGACATTCTTCATTGAGTCTTGTTCCTGCATTGAACAGTGACCTTCCCAAACTTTTGTCTTCTTCAACAGCCAGAATCAACTCTAACTTCTCACAGTATTTGAACAAACGACGATACATCTTCGAAACTTCTGAAAACTGAAATGAACTCAGTTCTGACCTCTAGTGTAGAAATTGATTTCTCTATCATTCAACTGTCAACTGAACCTTGATGGGCACAGGATGGCAGGATGCGTGGCTCTGATACCACTATAATGAACCAAACCAATTTTTTTCCAATTTTTCAATGAACACACCAACACAAGGAGCACCCGTTAAGGTTAGCTCAACCAAAACCAGCAATTGGAAAGTAACTCTTTGCCAAGAATGCACACTCAATCTCGAGATGAGAATGATGTTGTCATATGGCAAGAGGGTTGTCAGTAGCAACTTGAAGTATCACAATGCTGAAAGGAAATTTCAACGCCAAGAATGTGCTCTCCGACCCAAGTTGGGTAAGATGCTACCACATGGCGGAGTATCTATTGTAAATGATGCAATACATAAAATAAACTCAACGCCAAGCATGTGCACTCCAAACCCGAGGTGGGCAAGGCGATATCATATGGCGGAGATTCAATTTACTAAGATGCAATGCAAGGAAATAAACTCAATGCCAAACATGTGCATTCCACACCCGAGGTGAGAGTGGCGCTATCATATGGCAGAGATACAAAATGCAATACAAGTAGACTGAACAAGGGCCAGTCTCTTCCACAGCCGTGGGAATACAATGTAACTTAGCAAGAAATAGAAAGGGCTGAACAGTACTACTCTAACAGCCTTACAATAAGAAGAGTTGCCTGCCAAGAACACTGAATTAGTGATATATCAATGCTGCGATGAAGTTTAATTTATCTCCAATGCTCAATATGACTCCAGGACTCAAACCCAACTCCTAAAGCAAACTCTAACAATCTGATATGACTGAACATAGACTGAAAATGCATAGCCAGCAACTCCGTAACTCACTAAATTGCTCACACAACTCACAATACCTCACCAAATGACTTCAAACTTGATGCAGAATGACCCTAAGATGATGGCGACCAAGATAGAGTTGTGAAATTACAACAAACTAATGTTATTTATTTTTGCACGAATCCCAAGACAACCCAGCAATGAAAAAACCCTCCAAAGGGCGATTTGACAAGATAAAATCCAAGACTTGCTAATAAAATCTGAAACTCACCAAAGAGGGGCGCCCTAGAGTGAGAATGACATAGGTAAAGTACCCAGAACCAAACAAAAATCGTGCAATGACTTATAAGCTAAAACTACTTTCAGCCATGCTAAAATCAGCAACTGTAAAACTGACCAATCCCTGAAATCTTCAACCTCGATGCTCTGTCTGCAAATCTGGATGAGAAGCAGTCTCTAAAGTCTTAGCTAGGGGCTATCTTTCAAGCATGAAACCAAGAGAAATGGCTAGGAGGTATGCATTCCTCGAAGCAACCCTGAAAGCATTTCAGCAGCATAAAAAATTTGATAGAAAAATAAGATATCCAACTAAAGACCCAACCTCTCCTTATATAGCTTTTGATAAGAACTTCTAGAAGCCTCCAAAAAGTGCGCCCAAATTAATTGAATTTCAAATCCACTTTTCCACTTGTATTTGTACTTTTATTTAATTTTCAATTATCTCTTTCCTTGGGCGTCCAAACATGAGGAGATTAATTCATTTTTAATAAAATAAAACTCTTTCTCCAAAATAGGCGTCCATTTCCTCAAGCAATATTTGACCTTAGAAATAATTAAAATAACCTTCTAATGAGACATCCACCCTTCAAGACCCCCTTTTTAAAACAACTTAAAGTCATACTGCTAGGCCAAGGGGTTAATGTGAAAATATAACATTATTTAAATCAAAATAACTTATCTCTCCAAAAATGCATCAAAAGGCCAAAAATCAACAATACCAACTGAATTGCCTGAAGAGGAAAGCCTGCTGAACTGATGCCAACTAGACCACTGCCAAAAATAGAATTTACTAAAAATAGTAAATTCAAAAAGTTGTTTGGATCAAAGTGCATGTGATACCATTGCGAAGCTTTCTGAAAACCCAGAAAGAATCCGCAATCCCAAATCCCAAACTCCAAGATGTAGCCGTCATAACTTACTAAAAATAGTAAGTCCAGAAAGGTTGCCCGACACAGTTGCATGTCATACCATTGCGAAGCTCTCTGAAAACCCAAAAGGAATCCATAATCCAAATAGCTAAACTCCAACATGCAAACCCCAGAATCTTCAAAAGAAACCATCAAGTAGTCGGAAACGCTAATTCTGCCTCTGACTAGCCTGCAACACATCGAGGATAGGCAATCAATCACTGGAAAGCGTAGTGCTAAAAATGGGGACATAACATCTCATTAACTTTTAATTCACTTTGGGTCCCTAAAAAGTCACTTTTAAAATAAAATAATTAATTAAACTAAGGTTGCTCACAAAATAATAATGTAAGCTAACTTAAATTTAATTAATTAAAATATTCCCTCTCCAAACCCCCGAATTAGGCTACAAGAACAAAGTAGGCTAAAGGGACCTCTCGGAACACCTAGGTCGAAGAAGGGCCTTTTACACTTTGTCATTGGGGTACTAGATTTTTCACTATAGTAAGCAACTAGTTGACAAAATTGAGTGAGAAATGTTCCAAGCAAATGCTCATACGCATCATTCTCAATCTCAAATAGGTGCTAAAGCTCAAGTAACACAAGAACTAGTGCATAACAGATTTCATTTTCAATCATAACCCATTTAATATTATTATTTGTCAATTTAAGCAGTATTTTGTTATGTTTTCAGTTATGCTATGCACATAACATTTGATATTATGGTTAAGAAAAATGGGAAACCTTAGTAGCCATACTAATAAATAAAATAACTTTGCATTTTGGGTAGATTGGGGCTTATTTCAGTATTTTGATATCTGATTTTATTTTTATTGCAAGAATAATGCTCTATCTTTAGTTAAGCCTCATGGACTACACGAAGCCAAGGATCCTTCACAAACCAAAATGCTATTTTATGAAACAAAACCTTGATGCCATCACGTTCTTCTATTAATCATATGTTGATTAATTTTGACGCAAGATTCATCTACCACACAATAGTACGCCATTATATTATAGTTCTTTCTCGGTCTTTCTTGCTTTCTATTTGTTGTTCCATTCTATCTAGCATTAGACCTTGCTCTAGATCTCTATGCTACACGCAAGTACCCCTGATATATACATATTGAACACCAACCCATCCAAACCTTTCATTTGAGATAAAACGAACCATTCAGAATCTTTCCCAAGATATGCAATTATGGTTCATGACTATATGTAGTCCTGATATTGTGTGTTGTAATTTTGATATATCCCAATTCCCTGTCCCTCTGTCCCGAACCCTGACTAGTTGATATGGATGAAATCAAAGCAACATAAAATGGCCAAATAATAATCAAATGTATTCCATTAATTTAGATCCAGTTAAATAAGGAATTTGAATTAGTGGTTTTCCAGTATGGAGACTATTAAAAAAAGAACTGAATGGAAAGAAAGAATGGTTCCTCTTACAGTATATATATTAGTAGGGTGGTTAAGAGCCTTCTTTTGGACAGAGGAATCAATTCCTTCTCTTCTATTCTCTTGGACTGGATTAGCATGTTCATTTGTTACTTTATCCGATCTTAATTGATAATGCAATTTCTCTTGAAACTCTAATGGAACAGAAGGATCCCCAGGAACCCAAACTACAGACCCAAGATTCAAATGCGGAAGTGCATCTGGTGCATCAGTTTCTAGCAAAATCCTGTCCATGGGTACCTGAAAGAGAAATCCTCTTATATTAATATGCCTAGCATTCGATAAAATCAACTAAACTGAAGTTTCAATTTTAGGCAAGAGTTCAATGGGTATAAGAAGTTCTCACCGCCCGAACAATTTTCCTAGCCTCTTGCAGTTTCTTGAATGTTATAAATCCAGAAAATGAAAAATAGGCTCCAAACTTTGCCAACCTTTTTACCATCTCTGCAGAGCCCATATAAGAGTGGAGAATAATGCCAGCTGGGAATGTGCCCATCTCTCTGCAGATTTAGCCAAATAAAAATTGGGTCACAATATATTTGGTATAAATTGAAATTTTTGGAATTTTACGTGATTGAAATCACAAGCATCTTGAAGAAGATACTAAAAATCAAGTGAATGCTTGAGTGTGAATAAAAGAATTGAAAAGAACAGAATCTGGTGCATCATCAGCTGCTATTATGTTTGTAACATACCACAGGACAAATGTTTTGGTCCTTGGATGTCAAGCAAAGAATATTATATTTCTTCCAATTGCTTGATCCTATGAAATTACATTTCCTGCTCCTGAAGCAAACATTTTCTTTACCAGTTCATACAAAAATTCTGATAATTTCGGCTCAAAAATAAAATAACAGGAAATGACTTGATATGGGCATTCAGTTTTCTGAATCCACATTACTAAGAAAAGTAATTGACAAACACCACAAAAAACAATCATTGTCACAATGATAAATTCTTATGTTGGAATATCAACATACAAGTAGAAAAAATAAAATAATTACTTTCCTATACATACAGGTTACTTGAAAGTTGATTATGTAATATGATAGTGATGGCAAACACAATCAATGAAGGAACTTGTTTATATAACTTCAAAGTAAGTTCAAACATACAACATTCAATAGAATACAATTCATTTTGTCAGTGTTTAGGTTTTATATCCACTCAAAGTTCAGGTTTAACAACACCAGTTTCAGGCTCTGAATTTCGTGTGTGCATGCACTTGTGCGCATGCTTGTGTGTCAAAAAAGATTAACTACAAACCAATTATACTCAATATCTGAACTAAGGGAATGTTGAAAAGGAATTATATGTATATACACATACTTACATGTATATACACTTCTAGAAGCAGAAGATCAGCTTTATGTGGCCAAACAATTCAGGGAGTGAGAGAATGAACAAAGACCTAAAGAAATCAGGCAAGGAATTGATGAGCTTGAAAGTCTTCAAGAGGAATTTTCTTTAGAAGGTTTTCCCAAAGAAATCAGAAGTTGCATGTGCGATTTGGATCAACAAGATGGGTTTGAGCAAGAGGAAAGGAATGAATTTCAAATTCTTGATAATCCTCTCTATGAAATGGGTGCTAAGTCAACTTATGATAATCCATTCTTTGTGATGGAAATGAAACATGTAGTGACAATATCAAGATATGGGATCCTAGCTAAGTTTTCGAGCATGAGATAGAGTGCGGTTTTCAGCTTGATTCGAGATCATATCATGAGGATGTGCCAAACTTTGTGATTGATAATCTTCCAAGGAGGCTGCCTAATAATGAATGCGTAAGTGAGATTGAAGATGAAGTTTCCACATGGGATGTGTTGAAACATGGAGACTACATCATGCCTAACCTTGAGGACTTTCCAAAAAGTGATTTTGAGCTTGCCAGAATTTTCAGAACAACAGCAGATAATGCAAGTTCAGAACTTGTTTTGCATAAAGAAATGGTAAGACAAGGGTCTAAACATGATTTCCACTTATTTGACAATCCACCTTTTGGATTGGGAGTTGATTTGACATATGCTAATCCTTCTTTGAAATGGAATATGGAGACATCAATTGCTCCTAGACCCTTAGTTGGTGATGCTTTCATGGTTGAGTTGCAAGTAGTCAAAGATGTCACAATCCTCCATGGGAAGCAAAAGGATGAATTCAAGATGAATGTCATATTATATGATGGTTACAAAGATTCTAGTGCCTTGGAGGTGCAATTTGTTGATGGCACTTGGATGATTTGCTTGAGAGGCATTCTTTTAAGAGAAGATACCTTTAGTTTCAGAAAGAGGTCTTCTAATGAGGCACACATGAATAGCAGATTTGTACAACATAAGCATGGTGGAGTTGCTTCATTCCTTCAAATTTGTGATAGAGGTCACCAACAAAGTATGTTGGAAGGTTATAGTGACCCAAGAGATGCTCCTTGGCAAAAATAATTCAAATTTTCAGTTTTGACTATGCTCTTTTGTTGCGGATCAGCCACCTCATGCTTTGGTTTGCTCACATTCGTGTAGGATGGCAAAAAAATTCAGTCAAGGGATGGAGGAACTATCAGTTGGAGGTTGTTTGGGATCCTTTTTCAACCTCTTCCAAGGTGATTTTGAGCATTTCAATGCTCACCATTCATGTCCTTGCAAAGAGATTGCATTTATACAGTTGTTGTCCTACTTCAAGGTTGCTAATCTTGATAAAATCAGATTATAAGTTGCTATTTCTATGTTTGATCAGCTGCTAAATTGAGTGTTTTGGGACCAGTACACTATTGGAGTATGTTGGAAAGTGGTTTCAGTTGGAAAAATTGAATACTAATGTCATCATAAGTTTGTTTGGGGTAGAAAATCAAGTGACTTATGATAGTAATACATTTTTTTTAGCTTGCATACAAGCTGATTCGTGTTCTTTCAATGAGGAAAAATTCATATTTTTTCCCACAACATTAATTTTGAGATGGATGACTTGTGTGGATGGCTTGTTGAGCTATGCTCATTCCCTCACCTCCAGATTATTTGATGATACAATGATTTGGGATCCAGGAATTTGTGAGATTGGTAGATTGCTTCATAGGGAAACCAAGAATGCTAGTTTGAAAATCTTCAATTGGATCAATGTAGAGCAACTAAATCATGGGGAAGCATTCTTTAGATTCATTTGGGATCCTAGAATTTCTTTGGATCTATCCGAGATCAATCAAGATTTAGTTGTGATTGCTTGAGGTCAAGCAATCTTGGGGAGGGAACACTGTAATGTCCCCTTTTGGAACTTAGCCAATTCGTGCACATTTAGCCAATTTCCAAGTCTTCCAGAGGCTAATTGGTCAATTAGGGACAACTCCAACATTCTTGGAGAAGCATTTGATTAGTTTTCTGAAGCAATTGTTCTTGGGTTTGAGTTCAGTTGGTTAGTTGGAGCCCTTAGATGCTTTCGAAATCGGTTTCCGACCTTTTGGGTGCTGACCTTTTGGGTGCTCTCCAGACTTCTTGGAGGAGCAAGCTACTTATAATAAGTCACCAAATTGGCTTCTATTGGCGTGGTCAAATTTGGATTTTGATGTGTTTCAGGATTTTCTACAATTTGGTGTGAAATAATTAAATTATTCACTTAAGTTATAATGTTTTATCATTAATTTTGATAACTTAAGTGTAATATCTTTTCAGAAAGGTATTTTAATTCCCCTTTTGGACACCTACAAGAAATAAGGGGGCCTTACACATGAAAAAAAAAAAATCATTTATTTTAAAATGGAATTTGATGGAAAAGGTGATTAAATGTTTGCATATAATGAATTATTTAATTTAAAGCAAAAGAGTTTTTTGGAAAAAGGCAATGAAAAAGCAAAAAATATTTTGGGAAAAAAATGATTTTTCAAAAAAGCAACAAATAGGCAAAAATCACTTTTTTCTAAAAAAGCAATGAAAAAGCAAAAAGCACTTTTTCAGAAAAAGCAACAAAAAAACTATAAAAGGAGGTGTTGAGGGCTCATTTGGAGATGTTGAAGAATGATAATGTTATGCTACCAAAATGGCTATGGTTCTCTTCAATCTTTAAAGATGAAATCCCTCATAGATTTCTAGTTTCGTAATTGCAAGGTATTCCCTAGCTAGACTGTGGTGTGATTCCAACAAGGAGTCACCGCTGGAGATGCTTTGAAGTTTCAGTTTTGATTTTTTAGTATGAATATTTTGATGATGTGATAAGTCATTAGAGCTGTTTGGGAACATTGTTCTAGCTTGCATTCACTTGGGATGCATATGGGAGTGATTTTGTGAAGTTTTCAGACTTATTGACTCTCTATTCTGACTGTAACAGCAGGGTTTCAGGCCTCTTTCAGACCTGCACCAGCCATCTCAATGCTAGTCTTTGAGGTATATTTGACATATCCATGATGGGTGGTCTTTGATGTTGTGAAATATGTGGGTGGGGGGTGTTCTATCAATTTCTTTCATGATCATATTTGTAACAGTAGACTTGTATTTGGTTTAGAATCAATTGTAAGAGTTAACATTGTAACACTGGGTGGTAGTAACACCAATGATCTTGCTTTTGTTACTTGTTGTTACTTACCCCACTGCATAAATGGCTCTTGTTACTCACCCCATTGCATAAGTGTCTTTGTTACTCACTCACCACTGAATAGTGGAAGAGTTGCTTATTTCTTGTATTCACTCATGTAACGACCCGACATCTACGTAAAAAAAAAAAAAAAATATCTATCTTTTACAACTTTTAACCATAGTAAACGAGTAAATAACATAGTAATAAAATTTTTCTTTTTCTTTTCAAAATAAAGTACAACATAAAAATACGATTTCAAAGCTTTCCTCAATTTAAATAACTTTAACTTTTCAATGAATAACAGAGTATGAAAGTATAAGAAATACATACACAGCTTTAACAGCTTTAGCACAAATAGAAGTAAGACGGTCCAGGTTCTTCCCTTTCAAATCTTGGTTCTTCGGTTGTCAGGTTGTGGAGGAGAAACATCACTCGGGTGCTTTTCCGCCAACCACGGACTAATAATGCGGTCCCCCGCACATTCATTTTTCAATGAATGGCCCTCCCTTCGTCGAAGAGATTGGTTGAGTGACCGATTCCGTTAACCAACTGAGCATAGTGTCGTGTCCTACATTACTAGATTCTTGTATCTTACAATCCCAACCTAGTATATGTGTTTTGGATCACTGTGAACTGACAATGTAATCATCTTCCTAAACTAAGAGGATGTAGGTACATTACATTACTATGGCCATAGTGTTTTGATTCAGTAAACGACTGATAAGTCATCTATCACTTACACTACTCAGGGCCGATTTGCCTTTGGGCTACCTTACTCTATGCGTAGGCCATGTCCTTCAGTGGGTTTAGTTTACCCCAGACTTCCTACCTCAAACAGTTTACTGGAAATGAGTCTTTAAGCAAGTGTTTACTATCCTATCTCCTGTTTCCGGAAATCTTTATCCTAGGAGAGAAGCTTCCTAATGTTAACCTAATAACACAAGCTAGGAATACACTTTGTATTGACATCATTTCGTTCCTAGAAATTAATACATATTCTACGTATTCTCCATATACGGAGATCATACAAGTTTGAAACTCCAAACAATTGCATAACCGTTTAATACTACCAATCAATCATCACACACAAGAGACAGTCTTGTAATACAATGCATACAATTTCCTACTAATGCATATAATCAAATTGAATCCTTTCTTTTCAAAACCCCAATTTCCTACTAAATCTTTTTAACTCAATTGAATATAAAGAAATGTATCAAGCTATCTTCTTTAGCTACATTGTCATTTCCTAACCTTTACCCTTGCATAAAATGAAGTCCCTTAAATCATTATGCAATTAAAAGATTATCAAACAACAAATAAATACTAGGAATAATTCATTTACTTTACCTCATTACAATCAACATTTCCAAAAACAGTAAAGAAGACAGTTTTAAGCTAAATTCTTTAATCAAGAAAACATGCCTGTATAAACTCTTTTCCAATGTTCCTCTTATCAGCAGTCTTTTGTTGTTGACCACAACAAACAGTTTCCTAACTCAGAAAATTCTCCACTTAAAGAACGCTATTGTTTTCTCACAGTAATCTATGAAATACAACTGAGAATACTCAATTCTCCTCTCACTGAAAACACTTGAAAAAGAATAATAACACAGACTCACAATACTGGCTCTCAAATTGCAGTGTATAAGCTCTCTAAAAACGTCACAAATGAGAAAGCACAAGAATGTCTTCGAATGAAGAATTGTGAACTATTTATAGGCCGGATTAAAAACAGTTTCCCCATTTCTGGGCATGTAAATTGACAGATTACCATGTTTACTAAGTCAAAATGTCACTTGTCATTCTTGCAAACCCTCAGTCATGTTCTTCCATGATGATTCGACTTCTTTGGAGCCAGAAATCGAAGAATATTTCAACTCTGCAATAAAAACGCCACCTACAGCCACGTTTTGCTGCCAGGCGTATAAACTCTTCATGATATTATTGTTGCGTTCTAGGTCAAGCTTTAATATACATGTCCACATATACTCCATGTATATACATATGTATGCGTATATACATGTCGATACATATGTACGAGCATATCCATTTGCTTAACGTACATAAGTATTGATATGTCTATACATTTAGATATGTGTACACAGTGTATACATGTGTATACGTACCCATTCGACCTTTATCACATACCTTCTATTTCGTTCATTCACAGGGAATCACAGTATAGTCAGACTGACATTTAATCAATCACATCATATAAAGCATAAGGAAGTAAATCAAACTCCTAAGCCTATGGATGACTTTTCTAGACTAACTTATCTGACCTGTTTCCCTATGTACCGTTCACAATGTGTGTGCATGCTCAACTGATTAACTTTACCGGTTAAACGACCAATACCCCTCTCCCAAGTGATATTTCCCCTCTGCCTAGAGGACTGGTTCTCATTCCTGCATTCACAATTATAAACTCACGGCAGTCAATTGCTCACAAAATTAGCAATACATATAAATTTCACAAGATATAAAAACATCACATATAAATCTCATTATGCACGTTTTTCACCATGATTAACATCAAAAGAACAACATAAGAATGAAACGATCATTAATGTATATAGAACTCATATTGACAACAAGGTGATTCACATCTTTATTCATTCATAAAATTGTCTTTACAAACACATAATCCTTATTCAACTCTAATAGCCTAATAGCTATACAATCGGGATGTAACAACTCACCACTGAAAAGTGAAAAAGTTGACTTTACATTTCCTTTATTGTATAAGTTTTCCCACTGAAAAGTGGAAGTGCCAAGCTAACCTCACTCAATTAGTGGATTATTTTAAGCTGCTTCATTTGCAAGTATTATTGTAGTCTCATACACCGTATGCTCTTAGCTCACCCACACTGAGAACTTGATGATCAGAAAGTGGAAAGGAAAATTGTTTAGCAATTTCCATTTTATTGAGCTAACAAGATTTTTTTTTTTAAAAGGGTGATTATTACAAAGAAAATAGTCTACTAACTGTTTACAACAAGGATAATGACTAATTTCTCTTTGAAATTGATGATTGATTGACAGAAAAAGGAAGATTTTTTAGGATAACTGACTGCTACAATTACTGATATCTTTTTGTTTATGACTTTCTGTTGTATAAAACTGTTAAAAATATTTAAAAGAATCAGCTTGATGTTGATAATATGCAATGACCCGAGCTTCGGATCATTCGATTTTTCGATTTACTCCTTATTGGATTGACACAAATTGTCATCCAATACTATCAAGATGAACTAAGTTTCCAAATTATAAATAAAATAAACTTGAATAATAAGCCTGATTTAAATATTAATTGGATAATGTAGATTGAGTATATAAATAGCTGTTTCTGATACATCAATTAGAATCATGCTTTGGAATAGGTAAGAGGTTAGACCTCTTTATATTGTTGTTTCTGATTTAGTGCCTTAAATACATGCAATTAGTTTTGGCTGTTGTATCTGATTTGTACAATTTATTCATGCTTCCATATGTTTGATCATGGCTCCTTGTGGGTTCCTTGATCTGCTACTTAAAGGGTTTATATCTGCAACAATATTCAATGTCTTCCCTTCACTTCTTAATACCTTTTTATATGTCTAAGTCTCAACCATAAGAGATACATCTGTTGGATTAGACTGACCATCCAAACGGTTATAACTATTTCTTAGGATTGATTATCATTTACCAAATATAATCGCTCCTTTGAAGTTGTAAGCATAGCTTTCTATTAATCACTACCTTTCAGAATAACCATTTAGTAGTCATTGCCTTTAGCCTTGATCGCTTCCTTTTATAAGGAAATCGCTGCTCATATAGTAAACTTGTAATGCCTTTGCAAAAACATGATTGCTGCTCCTTGAGATTAATTAATTCTGCTCTTGATTAACCTTATCGCTTCATTTAATATAATTATTGTTTTCTGTAGCTAATCCACTAAATTAATGAGGTCATCCATCTCTCAGATTCCTGACTCCCTTATGAAAGTCAGATTAGTATTGGTGATTATAATCTATTCAGTCTATTATTACTAAGACTGCAGATTGGAGTTTACGCCCACAACACCATCGACACGATCATGGCAAATATGATGATCATAGTCTTCAACGAGGGTTCATTCCTATTATTCGACGTCATAACTTGTTGATCGATTTTCCTCAATTTCTAGTTCCGAGCCTTCTTTGATATCCCATGGTGAGTCGATTATATTGGTTGCTTAGGATGCTACGGTTATGGATGATGTCGGGTCCTCTTATTGAGAACAAATGTTCACGTTTCCTCCTTGCAATGATCGGAGGGCTATTATATATTGGCCATTAAAATGTGATGACATCTCCACATAGTGTGCGACTAAGAATATTAAATTCTGCCTCAATAAATAGAGTCGATAGCCTTCTTCGAAACTTCATGCTAATGGCCCGATATCATTATGTAGATATCGCTTCATTCCAGTAGAGCTTTAGAAATCGACGGTTCTCAGATTTATACATATCTGTCCAATGTAATAGGTTGTTGTCTTACATACCTTTGCAAATTAATATTCTCCATAATGATCACTCAACAAAGCTTCCTTGAGTGAGTTGAAGAAATCTTAAGAGCAAGTCAAGTTCAAGATCACACTTCTCCTGCGAATTATGTCTTTGGAAAGAACCCATTTTAAGGTAAGGCCGATAATGATACGAGTGAACTTGATCTTGGACTATAATCATAATCTCTATGTTTAGGCCCTTGATTAAAACTCTACAAGCCTAAGCATGGTGCAAACATGCTATCACTTTGTAGATATTTTGTTGATCAAACCTCGTACAATTCCGTAGGAATTATGAATTCATTTCGCAGGACTTCTTATAGATGTTGACATGCCACGTATCGGCCAATATGGAAATCGTTTGTATCTTTCCGATATGCAATTTATGAATGATCGTGCCTGATTATACCTTAAATCCCAACGTAGCAATATAAGGCTTGGTTTTAATAATATAATGATAGAAATCTTCCCGCACATTCAAGGATTCCATATATTGGTGTGACGATGTTTGACCATTCAATCCCTAATGGCAGGTAATACACATCTCCCATCTCGTAGTTGCGATAGCATCAAACCTTCAATAATGGCCTCATAAATCTCTGGCACAGTGGACTAACAGGGATTGCCAGGTTGGCAGTTAGAATAAAAGACCCGATGTTATTATGGCCCAATCTTCACACCATTGTTCCCAAATGCCGATTATCAAATAGCTTATATTTAGCAGTATATATTACAAGGATAGTGATCACATCAAAGCATAAGTTTCCTCAGGCTAAAGCATCTATTATGAACCGTCATAGAAACGGGACATTACATAATACCGTATTGTGCATCTGGCTGTTATCAAAATTCTGAAGACCTTTTGATTCTACTGCTGTGTAAAAATATGAAAATGCAGAGAACTTATTTAAGTAGAAATCTGTCCTCTAAAACCAGGAGCTCGAAAATTTATCATAATTTGACTTTTCTACTTAAAACTATGAATAGTAACCTTGATTTACCACTGATTTCTTTGAAAGGCTGACTTTTGGGAGTGGCGCTTCATCCACAAATAGAAGATTTGTCTTTTATGGAGCTGAGTCAGCTGCATTAGAGAGAAAACTCCTAATAAATCTTGGCTTAACCACATTCAAGACTGGCAGCTTGTTTTTGATAAGTACACATCTCTATTAATAGGTATACCTTCCTCCTTTGAATTGTAATGTCCTTCTAGGCGGTACAATTGTGTCGAAGGTTAGCTATTATTCGGATCATAAATGGTGAGAAGTGTTCAGAGGATCACTTGAGGCAGTTATCCAGCGTTGGGAACATCACTCCAGCAGTTGATTCAGGGGTGGGCTTCTGCGGACACTCATAGATTGATTTAGAGGTACTTACTATTTATAGTAAGTCAGGCAGGCAGGAGTTGCTATTTTTAGCAGGGCACCTGATTTAGCTGGTCAGCTCAGTATCGACCTGGTTTGATGATTTGTTGAGCAAATAGGGATTATTAGAAGCATTTAATAATAATTAAAGGAATTATTAATTTGACTTTATAATATAAAGCCATTTTAATGAAATATTAAAGTTATTATTAAAATGGAAAATTATAAAGTATTTTTAATACTTTATAAGTAAGGGAAAATTTAATATTTAATGAGTTTAATACTCATTAAATAAAAAGGACGCCATTTAATTAAATAATTGCCTAAGTATTGGAAAAGGGCGAATTGTTTATTATTAAATGTTATTGAGCTGATTTTTGAGAAGGGTCGACTTTTTGAGAGAGGCTATTTATTTCCTCAAGGGAAAATCGAACTCATTATGTTGATTATTTTAATTTGCCATTATTTTCTCTTGGAGCATTGGGGTTTGAGAAACCAAGGTTTTTGCAGATCAACAGGTTTTGAAGAACGTTCCCTCTTCAGAATCTGACATACTGAGACTGAAATATCAGTTGAAGATTGTCAACAGGGTGACTTCATTCAGAGGTTACAGTTGTGCTTATTGAATCGATCCAGAATTGGTTTGAAGGAGTTTATTCATCAGATACTTGAGGCAAATTAATTGAGATCCATTTCTAGTGGTTTGGCACACTTCCTAAGAAAGTACAGATTTCCTTCTTGCTGGTACAGGCCGTACATTGCTACAGCCAAGGCCGTACTTCTTCTCCAGAGCAAATCGCTTTGCCTTTTTACCTTCTGTCTTCTGCAAGTTGGACGCCTAGGGTTTCTGGAGCTATTGCATCAGTTTCGAGGTGGGAGATTGCATCATTCCTTTCCAGCCATACCATCTGGGTCTCTCTCTTTAAAGCGCAGCTTATCGAGTTTTTTCAATAAAAGCTTACCTTTTTGTCTAAATGTTTAAATATTGAAGTTGTAATCATTCGGGAAGATTAATAAATTATCTAGCTTTGAGATCTAAGCTGTATTTGTTGTTTAGAAGCATCTGGTATTTTATATTATTTTTCCAATCATTTCTTGCAAAATTGCAATTTGTCTTGTTATTGCAAAAACACCAAAAAATCAAAATACACAAAACAAACCAAAAACTTCGATTATTATCGGGCAGTGTTAGGGTGAGAGACACACAGTCTCTCTTACATTGGTATCGAGCCGCAGTTTTCTGCTTAATCCTATGCTTTTGAGTTGCTTTTCAATGCGCTTTTCAGTCAGATGTGTGCTTTTTTGATGCTTTTTCATGAGTAGAGATATTATTTTCTACAGTAAGGGTAGAGGAACAGGCAGAGTTGAGGATTGGATAGGTCCACCTATTCCTGAAGGTGAGACAGTATCAGGGGTTCTGGGTATTCACAGATCCAGTTCCACTAGAAATGAGAACAGTGTCACAACACTGATGGCAAATCGTGAGATTCCTGCAGAGACGCATAGGGATCCAGGGAAAGAGCATGCCGAAGGTGATATTACTAATGAGGAGTTCAGACGCAAGCACGACAATATGATGGACATGATGTCCCAGTTGATGGGCACGATGAGGCAGTATACTCCATCTCAGCCGCACTATATTCAGATAGGACAGACGAGCAGGACTGCAGGCGTAGACCAGCCTTTGGTGTCAGCACCGTGGCAGTCGTCACCTATCTATCATGAGCGTAGGCCTAGACAACCTACATTCATATCTAGAGAGACACCACCTTCGACTCCGGAGGCAGAGCAGCAGGGTCATCATCATGAGTTTCAGCCACACAATGGCATGTCACTGGCAGATGTGACTAGATTTTATGGAGAGTATTCATCATTGGCACCTGAGATCAGGCAGTCCTTGACTTTTCATGAGTTTATGGATGTGCATAAACCTAGAGGGGGAGGTAGATTTGACCGCAGAGCGCCTCAGCACCAGCAACCACAGCCACAGGTGAACAGGGATTTACAATATGCAGTCAGCAAGATTACCTTGCCTTACTTTGATAGTTGTGATAAGAGTTCAGCGAGGTATTGGGTACAAAAGTTGACAATTACCTATCATTGAGACCTATGCAGGAGGACAAGGCCATTAAGTTTGCTACACTGCATCTTGACGGATTGGCGCATGATTGGTGGCATCACGACATGTACACACTTGGTCATCACGCAATTACTACTTACCAGGAGTTCACCAGCAGGCTCATAGAGTGTTTTGACAAGAAGGATCCAGAACTCTATTTCAGGGAGCTAGCTCAGCTCTTCGATAGACAGGTAGTTTGGATTCCTACATAGGTGAATTTCAGAGGGTTGCAGTCATGGTGATAGGCATTTCAGAGAGGAGACTTGTTATTCTCTTCGTCGAGGGTTTGTTGGAGCCGATGAGAGGTTGGGTCAAGGCATTTGATCCTCCTACTCTTCAGGAGGCCATGAGGAAGGCACGTAGTATGGAGCTTGCAGCACCTTGCAGCAAGTTCACTTTAGGCTCGACACCTTATACGAGGCCTAATAGGTCATTTGACAGGAAGAGGGATCCACCTGATCCTAAGAGACAAAATGCACCACCATTTGACAGGGAAACCTTAAATGGCTTACGAAAGAAAAAGTTGTGTTTTTGGTGCAAGGCACCCTATGATGAGAAGCATGTATGCCCTCTTCGTCCCAAAGTGAAAAATAACCAGATGGAGTGGTTTTATGAGGGAGAAAAGCAATCTGATCTGTCAGACCAGCAAGCTGATTCAGAGCATTCAGATGATGAAAGGTCTGAAATTGATGGTGAAAACAAAGGAGGAAGGAAGTTACAGGAGGCACATTTGACTAGTCTTCAGAGAGATGGATCTTTTAGACTTCGTGGGCTCCTAGCAGGTCAGAAGGTGATCACTCTACTCGACACTAGTGCTACTCATAATTTTATAGATGCACGGTTGGTAGAGAGACGAGGTATACAGACAGAGGAGTTTGAGGGTATTCGAGTCAAGGTGGCTAATGGGTACACCCTCAAATGTGATAGAAAGATAACAGATCTTCCAATGCGGCTGAACAACTATGAGTTCAAGACTGAATTCTACGTTGTTAATATGGGAGATACTGATGTGGTACTTGGGATGGCATGGCTTCACGATTTGGGTGACTTCACACTCAATCTTCGGGATATGGAGATGAAGTTTAAGGTAAACGGGAAACCTCATGTCATCAAAGCCATCAGAGAGAGTAATCTGAGGATGGTATCGTACAGACGGATGGAGAGGCTCATTCGTCATGATATGGTTGATTGGGCTGCAGAGTGTATGTTATTACCAGCACAGCAAGAGCAGCAGAAGGTCGAGTACCATCCAGACATTCAGATATTGAGGACTAAACACTCTAAAGTGTTTAGTGACATTCCACCTGGCAGACCTCCAGACAGAGGCACTGAGCACATTATCGAGTTGGAGGAGGGCGCAAAGCCCATTATGATTACACCCTACAGGCATCTGAAACGGCTCAAGGATGAGATAGAGAAGACAATCAATGAGCTGTTGGCTATGGGGCATATCAGACCTAGCAAGTCACCTTTTGCTTCATCGGTCGTATTGGTGAAGAAAAAGGATGGATCACTTCGGATGTGTATAGATTACCGCCAACTCAATAAGAAAACAATTAAGAACAGGTACCCGATACCCCGCATCGATGAGTTGATTGATGAGTTGCACGGTGCTATCTTCTTCACGAAGATTGACTTGAGATCTGGGTACCATCAGATTCAGATGAGGGAGCAGGACATAGAGAAAACCGCTTTCAGATGCCATTGCGGTCACTTTGAGTTCTTGGTTATGCCTTTCGGTTTAACCAATGCACCTGCTACCTTTCAGGCTACCATGAACAGGGTCTTCAGTTCTCAGCTACGGAGATTTGTGTTGGTCTTCTTCGATGACATCCTAGTGTACAGTAGGTCATGGGAGGAGCATTTAGCTCACTTGGATACAGTTTTGGGTATCTTGGCTGAGGAGTCCTTTTATGCCAAGGAGTCCAAGTGTGAGCTAGGCATGGCTGAGTTGTTGTATCTAGGGCACATCATCAGTGCCAAGGGAGTTAGTATGGACCCTGAGAAGGTCCGAGCTATAGTTGAGTGGCCAGTACCAGAGAACCTTACGCAGCTCAAAGGATTCATTGGGTTGTGTGCTTTTTACAGGAGATTTGTTAGTGGGTTCTCACATCACACCGCACCCCTTCTTGATTTGATAAAGAAAGGGGGCTTTTGCTTCAGGTCACCATAAACAAGTCTTTGTGGGTTTAAGGTGATCATGACTTCATGTCGATGTTAGCATTACCAAACTTCGCAAAGTCATTTGATTTGTATTGTGATGCTTCATGAGAGGTATTAATTAATGGATTTTGATCTGAGGAGAGACACCCTAATTGCTTTTGAGAGTAGGAAGCTTAGGGGTCTGAGGAGGTTTACAACATTTATGACAAGGAAATGTTAGCCATTATGCATGCTTTGGCTAAGTTAGAATATTAATACTTAGTGATGAGCCTTAAGTTCGGTGTGCGTCACCGGACCACAACGACACGAAAAACTTTCTTGGACAAGCGAGACCTAAATGAGAGACAGCAAAAATGGGTCAGCAAATTGCAGTCGTATGATTTTGACATCACCTTCATCAAGGGGAAGCAAAATGTTGTAGCTGATGCCTTGTCTCACAGACCTCAGTTGAATGTTATGGCACATATTTTCGAGGATTGGAGGCATCAGATCATTACAGAGTATGCTAAGAATCCATGGGCTTCTAGCATAGTTGACGGGACAGAGCAGGATAGTAGATATACCGTTGTAGTGACGATCATTTACAAAGGCGGATTTTCACTGGTTCCTAATTCGAGTTGAGGGATCTGATTCGAGAGCCTTTCATGATCTTCCTATGGCGGAGCCATCCAGTTATTCCAAAATATATAATTTGGTGTAGGAGCGGTTTACTTAGGAAAGGCTAAAGGCGTGTTCTTCAATATGTATGAGAGTTATGTTTGCCCGTGAGAATAAAGCGAGGGAACACACATATCTTTGGATTGCTTGATCATAGATGTCGGCGAAGTGGGAATGTTTTATCGATGGACTTTATCAGGTTGGCCCAAGGTAAATATTGCATTTCGTAGTTGTCAATCGGCTAACAAAATATCGCACTTTTTCCCGTCACTACTACATTCACAGCATCGCGGACTGCAGATCTTTTCTTCAGAGAGGTATTCCGGTTACATGGCTTGCCTCGGACTATAGTCAATGATAGAGATAGTCGATTCATGAGCAACTTTTGGCATGAGTTGTTGGGACCGAACTGACACCTAGTACCAGCTACCATCCCCAGACAGATGGACAGACGGAAATTGTCAATAAGTGGGTGGAAGGATATCTGCGCAATTACATAGCTGGCTAGCAGAGAGCTTGGGTGAGGTGGATATACCTCTATGAGTATTGTTATAACTCTACTCACCACATGACTATACAGATGACACCCTTCATGGCATTGTATGGGTATGAGGCGCCTAACCTTTTGGATTTGGTATTGAGTGATAGCAGAGTGCCTAGCGCAGGTGACATGATGCAAGATCAGCAGAACATTTTGAGGTCTCTCAGAGACAATATCCAGCAGGCACAGAATCAGCAGAAGCAGTATGTTGATCAGAAAAGGGTTGAGCGTTCTTTTGTAGTGGGTGACATGGTGTATCTCATGTTACAGCCATATCGTCAATCCACTCTGCGGAAAAGTGGTGCAGAGAAGTTGAAACCTCATTACTATGGTCCATTCTGAGTTATCAGACGAGTGGGCGAGGTTGCTTATGAGTTGGACTTACCGACGGATAGCAGGGTTCATAACATATTTCACGTCTCACGCCTGAAGAAGGCATTGGGTCAGCATGTGATCCCCTCTCCAGTAATGCCACCCCTTGATGACGAGGGGAAGTTGATATTAGTACCTGAGGCCATCCTCGATGTTAGAGAGAGACATCTTCGGAGGCGGGTTATCAAAGAGTATTTGATCAAATGGAGAGACTTGCCGGTTGAGGATGCTACTTCGGAGTTAGAGGAGATTTTACAACATCTAGAGCTGAGATTGCTTGAGGACAAGCAATTTCAGGGAGGGCGGACTGTAATGTCCCCTTCCTAAGCAGTACAGTTGTGTCAGAGGTTAGCCTATTATTCAGATCCTCGTAGGCTAGCAGAAGTGTTTAGAGGATCACTTGAGGCAGTTATCCAGCGTTGGGAACATCACTCCAGCAGTTGATTCAGGTTTGGGCTTCTGCAGACACTCACAGAGTGATTTAGAGGTACTTACTATTTATAGTAAGTCAGGCAAGCAAGAGTTGCTATTTTTAGCAGGGGACCTGATTTAGCTGGTCAGCTCAGTATCGACCCGGTTTGATGATTTGTTGAGCAAATAGGGGTTATTATAAGCATTTAATAATAATTAAAGGAATTATTAATTTGACTTTATAATATAAAGTCATTTTAATGAAATATTAAAATTATTATTAAAATGGCAAATTATAAAGTATTTTTAATACTTTATAATGAAGGGGAAAATTTAATATTTGATGAGTTTAATATTCCTTAAATAAAAGGGACGCCATTTATTAAAATATTGGCCTAAGTATTGAAAAGGGAAAATTATTTATTATTAAATGTTATTGAGCTGATTTTTGAGAAGGGTCGACTTTTTGAGAGAGGCTATTTATTTCCTCAAGGGCAAATCGAACTCATTATGTTGATTATTCTAATTTGTCATTATTTTCTCTCAGAGAGCATTGGGGTTTGAGAAACCAGGGTTTTTGAAGATCATCAGGTTTTGAAGAACATTCCCTCTTCAGAATCTGGCATATTGAGACTTATGAAATACCGGTTGAAGATTGTCAGCGGGTGACTTTATTTAGAGGTTGGGTTATTGCTTAGCCAGTTGGATTCAAAATTGTTTTGAGGATGATAATGGAATGTGGGGCGAAAACCTTGGCTGAGATTCATTTCCGATTAAGGTTGGCACACTTCCCAAGAAAGTACGGATTTCCTTCTTGCTGGTACAGGCCGTACATTGCTGCAGCCAAGGCCGTACTACCTTTCCAGAGCAAATCGCTTGGCCCATTTTCCTTCTGTCTTCTGCAAGTTGGACGCCTAGGGTTTTTGGAGCTATTGCATCAGTTTCGAGGTGGGAGATTGCATCATTCCTTTCAGCCGTACCATCTCAGTCTCTCTTTTCTGGCGCCTGCAAGCTTATCCAGGTTTTCAATAAATAGCTTGCCTTTTTGTCTGAATGTTTAAATATTGCAGTTGTAATCATTCGGGAAGATTAATAAATCATCTGCAGTTTCTGAATTATATGACTGAAAATTGTTGAAACAATGACTGTAACAGAAATACAATGCCTTAACTTCACAGCCTGAGTGCACTAGACTATAAGGATAGTGAGTTTCGATAACCGGCAGTGACAGTTTGTCCAAAAAAGCACTATTACATCAATTTTCTGAGTGTAGGCATGACTGTCAGTCTGTCACAATCTAGATTAACCCAGAATTGAACAGCAATAAAAAGACTTAGTCTAGAACATCATTTACACACAGCCATGGTAAAATAGCACCCAGAAATGTACACAGCAGTAATTTTGGGCTTATTTCAGTCAATAATAGGCATGATAACAAAAGGTAAATACCAGTTTATGATCTCCAACTGTGATTCTGTGGTAGCAGCAAATTCCTGAGACAACTTCAGCCACGTACCATGCTTGGGAATACCAGTGGGGTCTAAAACTGATGCACAGCAGTGTACAGTTAACTGGAAACTCAAAGACAAGCTCACGTCCAACCTCTAAAACCAATTTGTCTCCACATGAAGAATACTTCTGATTTGCAATATTATTCAAACCCTTGCCTTTCCGATATTGAGTAAGTTATCAAACTCCTGATAAATTCTTCAAACCCTAGCTATGAAGTTTTTCCTGTAATTTCTTTGAAGCACAAACACAATCCCTGCAATGGAATTGTCTACAAGCTGGCTTGGGAGATCTTCCACTCCTGTACCGAGCTATTCTTCCTAAGGGTTTTCATCCTCAAAAATTTTATGGCTTTCAACCAGCAAACCCTTGTTGAAGCTCTTCACCAAATCTCTCCAAAACAAAAACAATAATAATGAAGCTCTTCACCAAATTTCGCCAAATTTTTTGTTTGTTTTTAGCTTGTCAGATGTTTCAATTTGTCAAGCTTGTTTCATTCCATTGCATGTATTCAAACAGTGTGTAAAAGAAATGCATAAACAAGTTCAATGTCCACATAACCAAACTTCATTCTGTTATTCTTGACTGTCATACAACTTGGCATTATACGGCAAGGACAATAAGACTGTAACAGCAGTTTTAATGACATTTTCTGAGTACCATAAGACTGAAGTATATAAACATCAGTTACAGAATGCTACAACAAGTATTTAGAACACTTTGCCAGCACATTACAACATCACAGATCAAGGTAATAGCAGAATACATGCTTCATAGGCTCATTTTCTTAAAAACAGTAATGTCTTAATACAAATACCATAATATCTCAGACTGCAGCAACTAGAATGAAGACATTCTTATTTCAGATTCTTTAACATGCTAAGAGATTACTCAGAGATAACTATGAAGCTGTATCAACAGGTTACAATGCCATTTCCTGAGTTTACAAACTTAGAATGACACACACAGCAGACCCAAATATTATTGACAGTACATGACACTTATCTAAGGCGTAGGTATGACTATGCAATCTCAGACTACACAAGATGAGGCAAGAACGCCCAGATCTGGATTGAATAGATGACAATGGGCTGCACTGTGGAGAAGTCGTCCCAGAAAATGCCCAGATTTAGTTGCAGAAACTGAAATCCTCCCTTAAGCATTCAAATTTCTTAACTCATGGTGCATTCAGTCCTGTTTCCTCCACACGCCACCTTCTAGGGTATCCAACTATGGCCACGACCCAGAATACTAGCAAAATATGAGTCGCCTCCTCACTAGATAAACACGTCTTCCTTTGTTATGCTGCAGCTACATCAAAATGACGCCCTAGCTGTGGTATTCAGCAAGGAAGAAGCACGTCTAGGGTTCCTTAATGACAAAACGCCTCCAATACTGCAAATGAGAGCTCAAATACGATTCCATGAAGGTGCAGCAACTCACGAATCAAATATCACAAAAATCAGATTGTACTTCGTTTCCTTTCCTCCAAACTAGCTCCAAACTCGTCTGCACCGAAATGTGACCTATAAGCACTTTGGATTACTGCTAAGATTGGTGTTTCACAATTGAAACAGGTTCTAGGATTTCCAAAACCCACAACCAAGAAGGTTCGATAATTTTTCCCAGAGAAAAATGTTCATTCAAGAGTGTCCACCAAAAATGATTTCCTTCCATTATATTTTTCCAAGAATGCCCAACAAAAATGAACTCTCCTTTTCTTTTCTTTTTTCCCATTCACCACATAAAGTGACTTTTATATAGTTCACTTTTAAAAATATTTCATCAAGTCACTTTTTGAACTTTTCACTTAGTCACTTTATAAAAATGATTTAATTAATTACTTGGCATCACCTTTAAAGATTAACTTGAATTAAGGCAAGAATCAAATAATTAAATAAATGATTCCCTAATGTTGGCATTAGCCTTCGGGAAGAAAAAGGCTAAGCAATATCCTGAAGGGCTACCAAGAAGGGGACATTACACACACTTTTGGGGTCAGGGTGCACCTCAATATGTGAATCTGCACCTTCAGCTTCAAGTGCACTTTTACCATCAGACTTTACACTTTTGTACAAACACTTTTCACCTTATGAATGGACATACAACTAAATAAGAAAAAGCCTGTGTCTAGATGGACCCTTCTATATTGAGTCACAAACTCAAAAATTTCATTGTGAAGTGCATTTCCTTGTCCCAAATGTGCACCTATCCAAGTTTTTTTGCATTTAAACTTGCAATTGATTTTTCCCTTTACAGAGGTGCACACTTGCAGGCTGGGTGCACACTTGATAATATAAAGACATGTACCTTTAAGACCTTTGAATTTTTCGATTTCTCCTTTTTCAGGTGCACACCTCTGCTTCTGGCGTGCATCTGAAACCATTCCTAGCCATTTTTTTATTTGGAACACACCCCCCCCTCCACTCCTCCCCACTTTGGCTAGGTGCTTCCATTTCCATTGAATTCTTACTCTGAGATGTGCTTCAAAATGCAAATTTGAGTTTCAAACCTTGTTTCCTTTCATTAGTTGCACGCTGATCTCTGGACTTAGCAAATTGCTCTAACAACCTCTCTTCCTTTGTTTTGAAAAATAGCTTCCGAAACTTTATTCATGATCCTATGAATATTCAGAAAAGAGCCACAAAGATGACAAGAAAAAAAAAAGGACAAGTCATGATTTTCACTTGGAAAAACAATAGATGTTTAACTTTAAACTTTACATAATATGACATTTTCATATGGGTACAACAATCATGAACAAGATATTTATTTCCCTTGTGCCAAGGCAGAAAAAATAAACTTAACCAAGGCAAAACTTTCGTACAACTGAATCAGACAAAGATATTTCACGCTCAAGCCAACTCCAAGACCATGAGTAAAGTTTCTTTGTTGTTGAGCCCTATTGAGTGTATGCCTTGGGTGTCCTTACTAGACAAAAGATAGCAAATTATACACCTTTCATGACTTATCCATTTTCATATCTCTCCTTTGTTGATGTCATTGACAACCTTTGAACCTCATCATCATTTCACATTGAATAGCTGCAACCTCCATAATCCTACAAGAGTTGTTAGTCGATGAACAAAGGCAATGGCATGACAGCCTTGACATTCAATTTTGAGGACATAGGAAAAAGTTCAATATGAAAACTAAGTTTCATAACAGTGCAACAAACACAAAAGCTCATGTCAAATAAGGAGATCATCCAACCAACAAATTCCCCACAGGAAAATACCTCTTTGCACTCAACCTCTTGCATGTTTTTGTCATTTGCATTGGTCACATCATTAGTTTCCATCTTATTGTCTTAGTTATTACCATACATATTATCATATTTATTGCCATACATATTATTGTACTTATTGGATATACATATTACTGTACTGATTTACTTTATTGCATTAATTATTGTCTATACAAATATCATCTTTGGTTCCTTTGAGTGTGCACTAAGTGTGGCCTTCTACCTTTCCCAATATAGAAATAAATTTGTTAGAGTCCATATCTTAGTGCATACCGTAGCAACCAAAAACATTCTCGGGAATAAATCAGCAAACCAGATGATTAAAAAAAAATCCAAAAAAATAGCGATTTAATCGGGAAAAAAGATCAGAGAAAATGGGTTAGGGTTGGAGTTTCCAATAGATTTGCAAAACCAGCAAAAATGATGAGAAAATAGGGTCAGGGTTACCAAAACAGGAAAAATTAGCTGACCTTGAAAAAACTGTTTTTTCCTGGCAATTTAGTTTATGAATATCACATTTTAAAAAAATTTAAATAGGCAGGGGCAATTTCTCCAATTTTCTATGAAAATCACCATTTTTAAGTGCAAAAACTTGTGCCTGAGCACGAGTCACAATTTAACACAATTTTTTCACTACTTTCATTTTTTTGGTGCATACACTTAGTCACACTGACCTGTTTTGGTTATTTGTGGACAAAAATATATTTCTCTTTCTCTCTTGCAATAAATATTGGAAAAGCATATTAGGCTATAATCTAGATTCTAAAACATGGAATATGCAAATACAAGTGACTAAATTATCATACCAACTGATGAATGATACAAATGATAGTGAAAAAGATTACAGGCATAACATGTTTGCAACAACACTAATAAATATTTAGTTTTCTATATTTTAGACCTGTAAGAACTCAGCGTTGAATGAGATGAAATATATACTTCTATCTAAAACTTTGAAACTGTAGATTTCTTTCAATCCATCCCAACTTAAATTTGGAAGTAGTGAGTTCTACACCAAGAGCAATGAAGATCATACTCTATAATTGCATGTAGTTCACCAAAGGCAGAAACACAGTGAACAGAAACAGGCCTCCACAATTGCCTTCCCAGTTCTAGTTGTTGTTTGAAAACTTGTATCTGCAATTAGAGTACAACTGGAAAATCAATTAATTGGAATTAAGAAAATGAATCAACTGATCACCTCGCAGGTCATACATTAACATTTATAGTTTTATTGCAGTCTGAACTATTTGGTTTGGCAACTTAAAGTTAAAAACAAATGTGACTAAGAAAAGACAAACCTTTAGCAGGAACAACTTTGAAAACAAGAAAAGAAACACAATAATTAGAATAACAATATAAAAGAATGGCCATAAAGTGTAGCCCGACATAACAATTAGAATAATCTTCCATGCAAATTATCCATGAAATTTGTTTTCTTAAAAAATAGAAAGATTACAACAAAAGGATTTGAAAATTTGCATTGCCCTGACTAAAAACCCCTGAATTTTTTAGACTGGAACATATTATCTGAATCACAAAGCCAAAAGAAAGCATGATGCTGTTATAAGGCATATACATAACAGAAATAC
>VDFB02113816.1:0-48810 GCA_007258455.2 Sequoia sempervirens
CACCACTAAGAGTATTGTCATTAAGGCTTATGATGATGAAGAATGCAAATCCAAGGGGTGGTAACACTTCCTATCAAAATTGGTCCTGCGGTAATGGAGACAAAGTTCCAAGTCTTGGATCTCACCCTCCCTTATAACCTTTTGCTAGGTAGACCATGGATTCATGCCATTAAGGCAGTCCCTTCCACATATCATCAGTGCCTTAAATTCCCTTACAATGGCACCGAAATAACTATCGATGGTGATCCTGATCCTTTTCGGTATTGCACTAACCTAAAGGACATCCCTCAATGTCAAGTGCCAGTCAACCAAGAGGCCTCATCGTCTAATCCATCTTCTTATGTTGACCCGTCCATGCTCACTCGAACATCTATTGCACCTTCACTTCCCACTACTCCTAGGGTTGAGATCCAAGACAAGGGTTGTGGAGAGTATTATATGAAGAATTCCTATTGTGTTAGCCACTTGGTCCCTCCTAAGTCATATGGTTTGCCTACAACAGGTAGGGGACAGTCTATAATCACTATACATGTTCCCCCCACAACAACTTTCACTAAATGGGGTGAATTAAGCAAAGAGGCTGTAGATACAGAAGATGTTACTTCCTGGCTGTATAAGGAAGATAATCAAGAACCCCTGTTACTTGCTCATATTCCTACAAGACTATACGGAAAGGGTTTCAAAATCATGCAAAGCAAAGGATATGATGGACACAGTGGTTTAGGCTTAAACCAAGATGGCAAAATTGAACCAATATTTGTTTCTCAGTGGCCAAAAGGAGTAGGGCTAGGGTTTCAACCGATTCAGATTGGCGTTCCTAGTACTCCATTACCCTTACTTAAGGAAGTACGTGCTTCAGAAGACATTAAGACATCTCACGAACCAATAGACCAAAATCATTCTAACTCGCCTGACTCTAATGATTATGAGTGGGATTCCTTATCCTCTACTTCTTCCATGGACCTTGACAAGTTATTTGGAGAACTTGACTTGCTATTAAGTTCCTCACCAAATCCTTTAAATTCCTATCCACCAAAAAAAATGACAAAAGAGGAGTGGTTTAAACACTACTATTGGGAATCACTTGATCCTACCTCTTGGCAACCTGAGCCACCTCTTTCTGATTGTCAAACCTTGGCATTAGGCCCACCTATTTATCCACCTAGACCCAAACCCAAGAGCAAAAAGGACTTGGTACAAGACTTTTGTGACCACATGAATAATTCAATTTTTACATTGACTCCATTAGACTTTGATAACTCCGACGATGACATGCCTTTAGTTTATCCCCAACTCATAGATTGGGATCAACAAGATACACCCGTTTTAGATACTTTTGAGAACAACGAAGCGATTGCTGAGTTCCTGGGATTACGTGAAGGCATACCTAATGGGGATCATAAAGCTGGTTTTACCATTGACTTGGACAATAAAGCATATTTTGGGGAATCTGTTCAACCCTCCAGTCGCAAAAATGAGAAAAAGAATAAACAAGATAAAAAGGACGAGGAGTCTCTAAATTTAAAGCGCAAGGCACCTCTGAAAAAGACCATGAAAAGAGTAAAAGGAAAGGGCAGCATCCAGAAGGTGAAAACTACGAGAGCCCTAAGGATGGAGGTTTGAACATTCTCCCCATTGCAGGAAAATTCACCCATGCTCGTGGAAGAATCAGTAGAAGTCAACATAGGCACAAAAGAGAATCCTCGATTGATTTATTTGGCGGTGTCACTGACAACACAAGAGAAATCAGAGTTCCACAACTTCTTTGAACAAAGACAGATTAATTTTTCTTGGTCATATGCCAACATGCCTGGGTTGGATCCTGAACTTGTTCTACATCACTTGCCTTTACAACCAGATGCTAAACCAGTAAAGCAGAAGTTGAGAAAAATGCATCCACAAATTGCTTTATTAGTCAAGGCGGAACTCAAGAAACTCTTAGACGTTGGTTTCATAGACCTATTGACTATGCAGATTGGATTTCCAATCTTGTACCAGTTACCAAACCAGTTGGGGGCATTCTCATCTACACTAATTTTAGAGATATCAACAAAGCTTGTCCTAAGGATGACTTCCCTTTGCCTAATATAGACATGATAGTTGACATGACAGCAGGATATGAGATGTTGTCCCTTATGGATGGATTCTCAGGATATAACCAGATCAGAATAGCCACTGAAGATCAACCTAAGACAGCCTTCACTTGTCCTTGGGGAACGTATTGCTGGAATGTTATGCCTTTCGGACTCAAGAATGCAGGAGCAACCTATCAACGTGCCATGACCACTATCTTTCATGATTTAGTACACACTTGTATGGAGGACTATGTCGATGACCTTATTGTAAAATCCAAGACAAGGGAACAACATTTACAGGTTTTAGACAAGGTATTTCAGAGGCTAGAGATGTATAATGTGAGACTCAATCCAAAGAAATGTGTGTTTGGAGTCAAGTCAGGAAAGCTGTTAGGTTATATCATTTCTAGACGAGGCATTGAAGTAGATCCAGCTAAGGTAAAAGCAATTATGGACATGCCACCACCCAATAATCTCAGTCAACTAAGGACATTACAGGGAAGGTTGCAATCTATCAGAAGATTTATAGTGTAGCTAGCAGACAAGACACATCCTTTTCAACATCTACTTAAGAAAGGAGTACCCTTTGCATGGACACCTAGGTGTGAAGAGGCTTTTCAACTGATTAAAGAATATTTACTTACACCACCTGTCTTAATGCCACCTGTTGAAGGAAGGTCGTTGATTCTTTATATCACAGCAACCCATTCATCACTCGGAGCATTGCTTGCACAGAATGACGATGAAGGTCATGAAAGGACAGTCTATTATATCAGTCGGACTTTGGTTGGTTATGAGCTCAACTATAGTAACATTGAACGTGCCTGTCTTGCAGTAGTATTTGCTACCCAAAAACTGTGACACTACATGCTAAACCATCAAACAATGTTGATTGCTAAAATAGATCCTCTGAAATATCTTCTTAGTAAGGCAGCATTAACAGGACGACTGGCCAAGTGGGTCATGATACTTAGTGAGTATGATATACAGTATGTAGAGAGAAAGGCTATTAAAGGACAGGTCATTGCTGATCAGTTAGCTAATGCACCCATACAGGCAGATCACCCATTAGTGGCAGACTTTCCTGATGAGTTCATATTCACATTTGACACAAACATAACATGGAAACTGTACTTTGATGGCTCACATACAAATCATGGTTCAGGAGCTGGGATATTGTTTCTCACACCACAGGGTGATTCTATCCCTAAATCATTCAGGATTGCATTTCCATGCACTAACAACATGGCGGAATATGAAGCTTTAGTGACAGGTTTACGCATGGTAGTCAAGTGGAAAATCAAGAACCTACAGGTATATGGTGATTCTCAACTAGTAATAAGATAGGTAAATGATGATTATGAGACTAAGGATGAAAAGCTTGCTCCGTACAAGCGCATGGCTGATAGTTTTAAAGAGTACTTTGATAAAGTCAAGTTTCATCAGATACCTCATGTTTTAAACAAAGCAGCAAACACTATGGCTATAATTGCCTCACTCCTTGACATTCCTAACAACGTGCCTAAGTTTGAGTTCTTGGTCGAACAGCTTTTGGTCCCCGCCTACGATATCCCAGATTCTGAAATGGTGTGTGACATTGTTGGTCCTGATTCCCCATGGTACAAAGAAATCTATGATTACCTTCATGCCGAAGTCATCCCCATTGGCCTATCCAATAACCAACGTAGGACATTCCTTCGCAAGTCAGCCAAATATACCATCATCGGAGACACCTTATATAGACGCGCTTTAGATAATACCCTACTGAGATGTCTTGATTCTACTGAAGCACAAGCAACCTTGCGTGGGGTGCATGAGGGTATATGTGGTTCCCATTCTAGCGGTCCTACCTTAGCTAAAAAGATTATGAGACTGGGTTATTATTGGCCTACTATGGAAAAAGACTCATATGTCTTTGTAACAAAATGTTTCCAATGCCAAGTTCATGGAGATTTGATACATGCCCCAGCGCAGGAGCTCCATCCTATCACGTCACCATGGCCTTTTGCCCAATGGGGACTCGACCTCATAGGTAAGATCCACCCCACCTCATCTAATGGACACAAGTTCATTATCACTGCCACTGAGTACTTTACGAAGTGGATTGAAGCCATTCCTATGACATACATTATCGGCACACAGATTTCTAGATTTATCTTAAACTATATCATCTGTCAGTATGGTGTCCCTCAATCTATAATCACTGACAATGGCCGCCCATTTAAGAACCAAGAAGTCCATCACTTGTGTGATCAATTTCATATTCAACATCACTTCTCTACTCCATACTACCCACAAGGTAACGGCCAAGTGGAGGCGTCTAACAAGACCATCATTAGAATCCTCAAGAAGACTGTCAATGATGCTGGTCGTGACTGGCATTTACAGCTTAACCCTGCCTTATGGGCTTATTGTACAAGTATCCGTACTCCCACTGGTGCTACCCCATACTCACTTGTCTTTGGATCTGAAGCCATTTTGCCTATTGAGGTCGAGATTCCATCCCTAAGGGTATCACTGAAGGGCCACATTGACGATGAAGAGTACCGAGTGTCGAGACTCCATGAGTTAGAATTCCTGGACGAGCGTAGACAGAAGGCACTGGACCATCTCCAAGCATATCAGAACCGCCTTCGTCGTAGCTATAACAGGAGGGTTTTAAACAGAAATTTTGACATTGGTGACCTGGTTTTAATGGAGAATCCAAAGAATCAAGCAGAAAGAGACAAACCAGGAAAGTTTGAACCTAATTGGTTGGGACCTTATGTTGTTACAGAAGCTTTTGGATCGGGCTATATCAACTTTCTACTCGAAGAGCGAACCATTGTCCTCACCAATCAATAGTATGCATCTGAAGAAGTTCTATGCATAGTTTCTGGGAGCCTTTGTCTTATTTAGCAAAAATACAAAAAAATCAGAAAATAAAAAAATCATTATCAAGGTGAAAACCTGGCAAACAGGCATCTTGATAACACCAAAAAAATTAGTTAATATGGAAAATAGTAAAGACAAATCATTCGTCCAATGGTGAAAACCACTTCGGTGGTGCTTTGGATAGGTACCATGGTGAAAACCTGGCAAACAGGCGCCATGTGTACTCAACCCTGCTCCTTTGTCTACTATTATTCTAATCTATCTTGTACATACACCACTATCCTGTACATAGTCTTTATCCCTGTACATAGTCTACCTATCCCTGTACATAGTCCACTTCCCTGTACATAGCCCACATTCGTGTACATAGTCCACTATCCTGTATATATCTTTTACCTTTTATGACCATCACTTGTATATATTAGTCCTAATAAGTGGTAGTCTTTTCCATAGCTTGGAACGATTGACATCGAGAGCATTTCATATCCCCCATCTTACCCTATTCATAGTCAGTTGGTCTTATACTCGACTGGGGGTAGACACTTGACCTGCGTCACATTGGTTCTTACATTGGCTGTGTTGGAGACGTAAAACCATAAGAAAATCCAAAAACATCGCAAAATGACCTAAGAAAACACAAAAAAATCAAAACATTTCAAAAAAATCCAAAAATAGAGTCAGAGTCAGTCGCACTTGTCAATCTTTGTCGTTTGTCGAACTACGTTGCCTCTGTGACTGGACGTAGGCAAGGCCATCTGCCGATGTGCCCCCGAGGCATTAGGTCAGTCCGTTTAGGTTTGTCTGTACAAAGTCATGCGTCAATCCATATGTCTGTATAACAAGGTCATTGGTTGTGTCGAACTACAAGGTCTCTGCGTGTACAACGTAGGCAAGGCACATCACACGAGCCCCCGAGGCCACACTAGGTCAGTCCATTAGGGTTCGTCGCTTTCACTTTCACACACGTCTTTTATTTGTAGTCAGTCTTGTCGGTCAAGTCAAGTCGAACTACGAGGTCTCTGCGTGTACAACGTAGGCAAGGCACATCACACGATGGGCCCCAGAGGCCACAATAGGTCAGTCCTTTAGGGTTTGTCGTCACACACAGTCAATTGTCAACATGTCATATCAAGTCATGCATTACTCTGGTGAACAAGTCAGCTATGTCTCTGAGTCATATCAAACAACTTGCCAAACAAAACAATTCAAACGGATCAACCAACCGTTTGTTACAAGATGTGTCCTTCTTGGAAACAGACGTTATCAAAACAATCAACCTATGTCTTATACAGGATGAGTCCTTCCTACATAATCGACAAGGTCAAACAATCAAACATAGCCTTACACAGGTTATCACATCAATGGCATCTGACTCAACGTCTTATATGATACATGTCTTTCTGAAACCAGGCTTTGTCATGCCTTATACAGATAGTCATAACATCGAAACCAGACTCAAAGTCTTATCCGGTATGTGTATCTCCTCCAATCAGGCTCTATCAATCAAACAAATCAAACAAACAAATCATGTTTTGGCAAATATTTTCATTGGCTTATTGACTTTATTGGCTTATTTATCTTATCATTTATCTTGAATTGATGACTAGGATTCATGTTACTAGCTTTCTCAATGATGTCCCATGAAGGATTTAGAGAAGCAACGACGTATCAGAATTCTATTTTCTTTGACTGTTGTCTGTTGACTGTCTTTTCAATTTGATTTTGAGTCATATTACTAGTTTCCTCAAGGATGTCCCATGAAGGATTTAGAGGAGCAATGACGTCTCATGACCCATCTTTTTTTTCTTTTGTTTGCTGTCTGTGGTTTGTCCTAACAAAAAGACTGGGGCAACTTGTGTCCTTAGTATGAGTTAATGATAATCCTTGTCTGCGACTGTCTGTTATTAGCAAGTGGATGACCTTACACACCTTGATCTATGTCATATCATGGTGTTTTTCTCCATTTTTATTAGTCCCGCCCAATGATGATAAAGTGCAATACCTTTTGTGATATGGTGAAATATCGAAGATTCCTAACACTAACATTTATCTTCTGTCTTTTCATTCTTTGTCGATCTTCCATTCCGCATTAACAATTCTTCTTTCTTGCATTTTGACGGAGTCCTGTGACACGAAATGGTATACACCATCCTGCATCAACATACATGTTAGAAACATACATATATATATATAGGAATATGTCACATTTAGATTATCAAGGCATAATAGACAATAATCATCATTTAACATTGCATATCATAAGTAATAAACTGTAAATACATACATCACATTACATTTGTATAGCATCACATGTCATTATATATATAACATCACATACCATCTCATCATCATATAGAATCATATGTCACATAGAATCAAATTTATCGCATTAGTTGCATAAACAACATAAAGTACATACAATCATCCATCACATAGGCATATCATATAGACATCACATGTATAAATCAAGACTACATAATCAATAAATAGACAATGCATATCATAAGAATCGCCGCCAAAATCATATATACATATCGCTCATATGTGTCACATCACAATGTCATAATGTATCATAAATACATGGAAGCCCGCAGGGTATCGGATCATAATACAATGTCTCAAATGGATCTCAAAACTGTATGTCTATCCTGAACTACCACTACCATCATGCCGGGAGTGTGTAGGAGACTGATGCTGGGAACCTGCTGATCTCGGAGCTGTGGGAGGTCTGTCATATAGCCCTACTCTGTGTGGCTGATCCACTCTCTCTGTGCTCACTGTCCGTGTGTGGGTCCTGGTCTGAGACCTACTACTCTGTGCCGCTGAAAAGCTAGGAGCCCGTCTCTCTAAGGGAACCTCTGCCTCATACAAGTCTCGGTAGTATCTCTCCCTCTCGCCGGCTCTGACCAACTCTCTGGAAAATGCTGCTGATGGTCCTGTACATAATGACCTGAGCTCTGTGAATCTTTGCTCAGTCTCCTACCGCTGGGCTACAGCCTGATCCCTCTCCAACAAGGCTCTGTCTCTCTCCACCTTGTAAGCATCTCTCTCTGCCATCAGCACCCTCATCTGTTCCTCCAAGGAGGAAACCTGGGCTCGTAATATATCGGTGTTAGGCACCTCTGCCTCTGTCTCATCCTGGCGGACCCTGTCTCGCCCATCCTCCTCCTCGTCCATCTCCTCCAGGATCTGATCCCTGATCTCTCTCTCGTGATCATCCTCCTCCTCATCATCCTCCTGGTAGGCACCTAACAATCCAAGGGCATCTACCTCTGCCTCCTCTCCGAAGGCCTCCTCTGCAACTACCTCCTCGGCACCTGCCTCTGCCTCTGCTGGGATGTCAGGGATGTCTGGGATAACTGCCTCAGCTGGCTGCTCCTCCTCGCCACCCCTGGCCACATCTAGCATGGCCACATCCTCCTCTCCTCCCCTCTCCTCTCGGATCGGTGACAAGGCTGCTCCTCGTCCCCGTCGACCACGCCTCCCTCTCCTGCCTCCACGTCGGCCACCTCTGCCATCATCCCCACCATCACCTCGGCCTCCTCTACCTCCTCGACCACCTCCTCTACCCCGTGTGCCTCTGGGACCTCTAACACGCCGCTCTACTGGTGTTGGCTGCCCTGGATCTGTCAAAGGAGTCGGCCTGTGTAATGCCCACCACTGATCATAAGCTGGAGTCGTCCCTGGATCTGCTGGTCCACCCCTCCATCCCCATGCCTGTGCCTGTAACCCATCAATATCTGCCTCTGCTATGGCAACTGGAATCTCTGGCCCCCATAATAGGACCTCTCGTGAGGACCGAGAAAACTCTGCTCTCCCTCGAGGTACATCCTGTACCTCTCCATACTGTCTCAAAACCCGGTCCGGCAACTGCCGCTCTATGATGTGCATATGGGACACTGTCCATCCCACTAAATACTGTGTCTGTCGACAAAATGGAAAATGCTCGCCCTCATCTGACCACACCTCGCAGTCTAGGTATGGTCTCCATGTAAACTCCTGCATCAGGTCTATAGCATGTCTATAATAGCACGTGTCTCCAATGTGGTGCTGAGTGGTGGCTCCCGCATACCGAGAGGTGTAGGGCACTCCACGAGCTAGATCTACTATCACCGGTGGTCTAAAGATAGCAATATGCTCCCACGCCCATACCATCAGGAGCATGGTGCCCCAGCTCATCAACTGCGCCTCTCTATAGGCAATGTCATGAAGGTGGAAGTATAGTATCCCCAGCACACACGAACCCCAAGCATATACAACTCGGCGCTCTAGCATGCCCACTAGCATCTCACCCCATCCCACAGGGAATCCATGACCTCGGCGGTCAAGCAGTACAATACCACCTATCAGTGTCGCCACTAGACAGTCTAACTGTCTATACCTCTGGGCTAACACCCGCCATCTGATCTCATAATCATCCACCCCTAGCTGTCTAACGTCAGCGTGGGGGTAGTATCTGCACATCTCAGCTATACCTCTCTGGGTATCATAGACTACCCGTGTACCTCTAATAGGCAGTCTCAGAATCCTATACACGTCCTCCAAAGTCACTGTAGCCTCTCCAGTCGGAAGGTGGAAGGAAGACGTCTCCGAGTGCCACCGCTCGCAAAGTGCTGTCAGTAAACCCCGATTTGCCCTAATCTGGGGCATATCGGTCACGTGCAACAAACCCAAATGCCATAAAGTCCGTCGCTCGGCTGGTCGTAAGCTGTCTCTGAATCGAAACGTCGTGGGTCTCGACTCACGTGTGTAGATAGGGTCAAGAACAACCTGCAACAACATGCCTCATGTCAGCCTGAATCATCTACCTTAGCGAAAAATGAATGTTTTGACATAAAATGCGAATGCGTCGTTATTTTGCAAATGCGTCATTTTTTAAACACATGCGTCACTTTTATATAGATGCGGTCCACAAATTACAAGTGCGTCATTATTAATCAAATGCAGTTAATTATTATCAAATGCGTGCTAAAATCAACATTTGCCTTGCATAATCTCAAATGCGTATCAAAAGAAGCAAATGCGGCTACAAATATGCATATGCATTTCAAACAATCACATGCGTATCAGAATAAACAAATGCGTATCATAAAATGCACATGCGTAGCTAAATTTCAAATGCGTATCACAATGATCAAATGCGTAACACAAAAAACACATGCGGTTATTTTTCTAAACTAAGCCTAAATGTTGGGCGTTAAAATGCACATGCGGATTTTCGCAAGCAGATGCGTCATTCGCGCATACAGATGCGGTGCAAATTAAAATGTGACGCACAACTAAAAATGCAATAAATACCTCAAAAAATGTGCAAATTAAAAATTTTCAAAAGACAAGTTTTAGGTCCATACCGGGGGGTCCGCGCCGGCTGGTCTCTGGAATGTCCTGATCCTGTAGGCACGATGATGGGTGGCTGGAACTGGAGACATCCTCGCTGAAAGTCAGAGCAAACTTTTCAAATCTCTAAGCTGGGTGGGTGCAAATGAATAGTTTTTCACCCCAATTTCAAATATATACCTAGACTTAGGTGGCATTTCCTTCCTTCTGGCCATGTAAAATTCCATTTTCTATCATCCCGTACCCGTCCCTCCCGTTTCCGAACCTAATTCCGTCAACTGCATTGCATTTCTGCCTATCTACTGGACTAATTGGGCGCATTTCCAAATTTTTCTGAACATTTCGAAAATTTGTCAATTTTCCCGAGGGGGCATACCTTCACCTGTTCTAATCCGGAGCTTGACTGGGGCATATTTTCATTGATTTTCTTTGACACAACACCTAAACGACATTGTATCAAAGAGGGGAAAATGTAGACACCGAAATCTGGTTATTAGCCTGCGACTTCTATATTCTGCATAATTCTTATTCTTCTATTAATTAAATAATCTTAATTATTTAATTAATTCACACTTTTCTTTATTCTATCTAATTAATTAAATAAATGATTCTTATTTAATTATCTTACTAATTAACCTTATTCTTCCAGTTAAATTAAATAAATTCTTATTTAATTTATTCTTTATCGCATTTCAACTATAATTAAATAAAGTCATTATTTATTTAATTATTCATTTAAAATCCCCTTCGTCATTTAATTAAATAAATTTTATTTATTTAATTATCCTTCGAATATCGAGTCTTGAATTAAATAAATTATTTAATTAATTAATTCTATTTTAACACATTCTTCTATATTTTAGATAATTATGTGAGTTATCTAAGTATTCACTTTTACTCAACTTGACATCTATTTTAATCGTTCAGTTAACTATTGATTTAATGTCTGAGTGGCGTCTTCGAGTAATCTCTTCGTCTAACCATTCAATCATCCACTTGTAACTCAATTGTGTGTACATGCAGATTAATTAAATATTCTTATTTAATTAATTAAGTGTTGTGCGTGTATTCGAACAGAGAGTTGCTTTAATCAATCTTTATCTTTGTCATGCAAAGATATTTCTTATGTTTTCGAATGCCGAACTGAAGATTAAACCATTTATTTAATCTTTAATTCTATTTCTGATTTGAATCACTCGTGTCCTCACTGTCAGTTAACATAATGCATGTCTAATCAGTCAATCTCAACCGTCTGTTGATCTTTCAATCTTGGCCTGTCGTTCGAATAATCAATTTTCTATAAATTGATTTGTCATTCTTCATTCCAATCTCTCTCGAAATCTCTCTCGCGAAATTTGATAACTTTGGAGAGCACCTTTGTCTTGAATCTTTGATATTTTTCTAATCACTATCTTAGGCTATACTTGCACGAATTACTTGAAAATCTGAGGGAAATTATACCATACAAGCGAAATGGAGAAGGGCAATCGAGATAATTCATGGAAATACGTTTGAAAATTGGTGAGATTGTTCTAGTTTTAATTATGTTTTTACTTTCCCATGTTCTTTGTTGCTTAACGTATGAATTTGCATGTTAGATTTAGTATTATATGCATGTGTGCTTCTTACGATCTAATCATTCTGGTGTGTCTATTGTGCAAAGCTCTTATTTCAGCGTTACACCTACTAATGGGATACTAATTGTTCGTGTCTATGTAGAGAATGTGATAACTGAATAATTCTTGTCTGTGCTTGAACTTTATCAGGATACTTATAAACAACCGAAAGAATGGATCAAAATACATGAATAATGGTTGTAGTGTAGAAAATTGTATGCTCTTCTTGGACATGGTACAATTTCACACTTAATTTGGACCTATTTTAGCACCCCTACATTTATGAACCTTTAGATCATCATTAATAGGCCCCTAAGACCCTTTATTTATGATTTCAAGGCTTATTTCAATTGAAATCCCAACAAAATCAACAACTTAGGCATTCAATATTCTAACAACCTAATATTTGCTCACCCCGCAAAACTAGGGTGGGATTCATATGGCACCTTGGGTGTACGAGTTCCCCTAGGTGGAACCCAAACACCAAAAGTGGTGTATGAGTCCGATGTGGCTCCTTTTTAGGGCTTGACCAGGAAATTAAGGTTTTTAATTCAATTTTTTGGTTGATGTCAACATTTGGGATCTAATAAATGGTAAATTAGATGGAGTTCCTATATAAACAAGGTTTTAAATCATTATTTCACCTAGAGAAAGATCTAAGAATTCATAAGCACTCAAGTATACTTTCACCTTGAGAGAAATCAAGAATGAAGAGCAAGAAAAGTTGAAGTCTTGGAGCAACATTATAGTGTTTTTGTAGGTTTTCAAGCTCACTTTCATTCAAGATCTAGTATTTTTGAGGATTGATGGTGGTTTCCTATGGTGAATCATGATGGATTCTAGGTTGGGGAGATGCAACTAGCCATTGAGCCAAGCCTAATGACTTGTTTTCTAAGTAATTGCATCCTCCATTATCAATCTAATTTTTTCCTGAAGGAAGGTACTTAAATTATTATGGCTTATTATGGTGATTAGATATCTCCCAAAGTGAGACATTATCTTTATGTTTCATTCATGCATCTTATTCTAGCACATTAGAATAGGGTTATATTCCATTTTAGATCTCCTAATATTATATACACTTAAGATTAGGGCTTACACTCATATTTACTTTCAAGATCTATCATTTTTACCAAGGTTTGATTACCAAAGTAGGGGTTTTCCTGAGGCAAACCACCCATAAGCAAATCAATACAATATTCTATTTTGTAGATCCTTTTTATAGGTTTAGATCTAGAAACAAAGTTGGGAAGGAAAAGTAGGGATTGGAGAACGAAATCAAATCTTAACTTTCTAAAAAATAAGAACAAGATTAATATTCCATTTGTGGCATATGAGTCCTAGTCATTATGAAATTCTAATTTGTGGATTTAAGAGGATTTAGACTTGTCATTATGAAATTCTAGTTTATGCCCAGAAACCCTAAACTTGGACTAAATCGCCTCTACTTGTGTATGAGTCCCAGTGTGCATTAACATCCATATTTTCAAGATTTTAGACCTTGTCCCAAGCATATTCATCTTTCCAAGTGTACCTCTATACTTTCTCAGTGTTTTATTCTAATTTGAGTTTCTTTTCTAGGACATAGTATTAGGTTTTGCATGTTACTTGTCTTTCCAAGCCTTTTCTTGGTGGTAAACCCCCTTTTTATTCTTTAATCACACTATACGACACCTCATTGCAAATGTTTTTGCCTCATTTCATCCCTTGATTGAGATATCTAAGGTATCCTTGAATGAAACTTGTGGGAAATTGGTGGTTCTATCTCCTAAAACATAGAGCAACAATTTTCAACATTTCAATGGTTTTTCTAGCCCTATGATAGGTTTGATAACTCTTCCTCTACAAGTGGGATCTAAAAGATTGAATGTCCAATTCTCCATATCATCCTGATGTCAGATCAATTTTGTGTGAAGTTAGGCTACTTGTGGCTTCACTCCATGAAATTCATCCTATCAATAGTGCATAAATGCTTAAAGTTTCTATTTGTCAAAGAGATCTTTACTGTGCACCATAGTGGCTTTAATCTTAAGTCTTCCAATGGGAATTTCTCATTGCAATTATTTTTTCCCAAACCTATGGAACCTATTAGACCTCTTGAGGTCTTCCTTCTTAAATCTTATCAAAATTTTAAGGAAAAGCGCATAGTAAAATTATCCCTTAGCAGTATACCTCAACCCATGATTGAGCCTCCCATCATTGATGAGACAAATATTGAATCATAAGCCCTTCCAAATAACCAAGACTAAACCATATGTAATCCTTCACCTATTTTCTCTAAGTGACCATGAGGTAACCAAATAAGTCCCATTGTGCCTCCTAAAATAAAACAATTTTATAAAGTTAAAGAGAAAGTGATTGAACAACCTCTCATGGTTCCTTTCATTCCTCCCTTATGGGAAGAAAAGAAACCTATGGTTGATAAACCCACTTTTACACAATCACAACTTGAAAACAAGACAAAAAGAAACCAAAATGATAGAGAGCATAGGCATAGATGGTGTGCTATTGTTCATCAGTTACAACAAAATATGAATCAACTAAAGATAAAATAGCAATTCAAGCAATGCATGGTGATTCTCCACCTTCGCCGCCACAAGAAGATCATATATCTTGACCATAATAAGAAAAAGTACCTTCCATGGATATTAACATTAGGCCTCTTGTTGTTATTAACTTAGATGATGATGATGATGAGAATGCTAAGATTGATGAGGAAGTGCATAATGAGCTGAATTTATTGTTTTACTATTTTTCCTCTTCCATAAGCTTAGATAATAACAACCATGATGATCATCCTAATATGAGTGACTCACCACGTGTTGAACCTGGTGATATTACTAGTACATCACTTGTCATTCTCCCTTTGGCTAGTTATCTACCTTCCACATATATTGAACAATATTGGGATATAGGCGACCTGTTATAGGTTGACTCACATGTGCCTTACTAGTCTTTTATTTCATTTTTTAATGTTCTTTTTTGTATGATTTCATGTGTGTAATGTGATCCCCTGTATTGTTCTATTTGACATGTATTTTTGTTCATTCCTCTATTTGTACCTACATTCTGAACTATATGTTGTAAACATTTATCTTTTCTCTTGTCTTCTGTTTTCCTTTTGGGGATGATGCAAGGAATTGAAATAGTTAGGTCTCTTCCATGTTGACCCAAAATATATATTTTTTCTCTCTATTTGTCATTCTTCCAGTTCTATGAGTATTCAATGGGTAATGATGATGTTTCCAAGCTTTATAATAACATTGTTGCAAAGACATACACTGACCTCAAATCTGTGGATCCCTTGTGTGTTATTTTGGGATTTCATAAGGGGGAAACTACTATTCATGACATAGCTTTACTTGGAAACATATGCTTGACATAGCACTTTCTAGATAAGCTCTCATGTCTTCTTTATTGTTTAGCATTTATCATTTGCTACTTTAAAGTAATTTCTCATAGCATGGTGTTTAGAAATTTCTTTAAAGTGGGGGCATACATTGGCATTATCATTTTGACATTTTTTACTATAACATATGTTTCTTAGTGCATTATTTTTACTTCATGTGATTTTTCTTCTTCTTGGCGGTGTCATTGGATTTGATGTCCTCTAAGATTGTGACCTTTCTGAGCATATGACATTCCTCTTAGTGGTAATTCTATTGATTGCATTCCCTAAGTTGTGAATCTTGTATCCTCAACTTGTCCTCTCTTGGAGACATTAGGCATGATGTTCCCTAAGAGGAGACCTTTCATGAACTAAGCAAAACCCCTATGAATGTCCTATTTGCATTTTTTCATGAGTTCTTAGAATAATGTAGCTTGCTAGCCTTATGAAGCTTGAAGTTACAACCTTTCTCATGTCCACCAAGTGTAATACACCTTGCTTTCTAGTAAGGCCATGTTTGTTCATAAGTTCTTAGCATAACATAACTTGCTATCCTTATGAAACTCAAAGTTCTTATTGGGTGGCGCCTTAACAAATTAATCAGGATGTATAAATTTGGTATGGTTAGTTCAATAGGAGCCTAATAAGACTCTCTCATTGGCCTCTTTCTAGGGGCTCACCTAGTGGATAGTGGATTTCACTAGCCTGTGTGAGCATGCATTGTTGTTTGCATAGTGGACATCGAGTTCCACTTGTAATTTTTTTTGGATAAATAGCTAAGGCTTGATCCACATCAATTTTGACAAATAGTTAGGGCTTGATCCACCCCTTTTTCTAGTTTTTTTCTTTTTTTTAGTCTTTTCCATTGTATGATTGAGTATCTTGTCTTGTTGTTGCATATTTAACAAAGGTAAGTGTATCCTTGTGCCTTTGTTTCTTTGTCATGAGATGTTAGATCTTGGGGGTTTGATCATCCTCCTTGACCTTTTTATTCTTACCTTTCTAATGATTCTACAATTCGAACTCTCTTGATTGTCTACTTTACCGTGAGTTTGACATAGGGTCATCCTCTCACTAAAATGGGGGTTAAATGTAATGTAGAAAAATGTACTCCTTTACATTTTCACACTTTGTTTGGGCCCTCTTGATTAAACTAGATTTAATTATTCTTTAATAAGGCCTATTTTACATGGACAAGCCTAATAAATTATATTTTCTAAAAAGGAAATTCAACAATAATTAATGCCAACACATAACACTTTACCTTTAGCAATGTGTGTTCCATGAATAGGGACCTAGGACCCATTCGCCCATGGGTGAATGGGTCCACCCTAGGCCTTTGAACCTAAATTTAAATTATATTTTTGGTGGTATTTTAATGTCCTCAAATTCATTGTAATGTTTAATTTTTAGGAAATTAAGGATAAATACCTATAAATACAAGGTTATTTTATCAATTGAAATCCTAAGCAATCTAGAATTTTTATGAGATTTCAAGTGCAAGTTTACAAGAGAAACTTTTATGATCAAGGACATTGAAGAGTAGAATTATCAGTGATTTATTGCAGCAATCAAGATCTCAAGCATCATGTCAAAGTCTTAAGAATCATGCATGTTTGGAGCTAACATTGTGATGTAGGTTTCAAAAATCAAGTCAAACATTCAAAGCACCAATTCAATCATCAAGATCCACATCCATTGAAGCCATTTCATTCAAGATCAAGATGAGACTTCCAAAGGTTTGTTCAAGGGTTTGGTGACTTGAAACATGTCATTTTTTCATTCATCATTCCTTTCACATTTCATTATTTCAATTCAAGGTTTAATTATGAAAATGGGGTTTGACCAAGGAAAACCCCCATTCACTAAAAAAAAACAAATTTTCCCTCTTTTTTGTGTTGAAAATATTAGGTTGAAGAAGGATTAAATATATCTTGAAGAGTAAGATTGGAAAAGTTGTCAAAGTTGTCGTCAATTCATAGAAACTCACCTACATATCTGATTTCTACTTTTTCTCACTAAAACCTGACAAAAGCTACAGATTGACATTAGAGGCTCCTGAAAGTTGGTTGAAAACATTAAGCAGAGATCCATTTTCCCTTGGGCGAATGATTCCTAGTTTTCCTCCTAAAACTGTCTTTTGGTGATTGGTACATAGTGTTCTATTCTTAACAAATTTGTAGAAAGTGTTTTTTTTCTGTTAGTATTGAACTTTAAACTATTAGTTAAATTTTGAATGAGAATAATTGATTTGATTTGATATTTTAAGTTTTTCTCCCAAAAGTGTTGTTCAGGTTGATACCCTCATCCTCAATCATAAGAAAATCAGTAGATTCCCTCATAAGTTGACTCACCTAAGGGTTATAAGTCATTTCTTTGTGCATATCTCATTTCCTAATGAAATAAAGGAAAATAGGTCTATATTTGGTGAACCCACACACAAACACCCCTAAAATCATAAAACCACACCTATTTTTCAACATTTCAATTGTTAATGGTGGCAACACTATGTGTATGTAATTAAAATATTTTTTTAGTTTCTCTAATTGCTTCTTCCTTGTTTTTGCACTTGTATAAGGGTATTGTTGATCATCAAATAATATATACAAATTTCAAAAAAAATCACATAATATGAATATAAAGCTAATGCTTGTGAAATGATGAGTAATAGGTTTGATTTATAAACTTTCAAGAGAATCAAATGAATGGTTAGGATTCAATTTGGGATAAAATTTTAATTTCCATGATTAGGGGAGATGATCAGTAGGTTTGGTAAGCATGATGGAATTACACACATTTTTATTTTTATCTAAAATAATAACTATTTCTCAACTCAATTTGATCGGGGAGATGAAAAAGATGGTTTATGAATTAACTACATGTATGAAGGAGTTAACTAAGTGCATGAGAGAATTAAGGGGAATTAAATTTTTGCATGGAATAATTAATTGAATGCATGAATGAGTGAAGTAGAATAGATTTATGTGTACATTAACTCTAAGTGAACTAAATAGACTAGGTAGTCTATTAGGTGATGTGGATTTTAATAATTTAATAATTAATTAATTGAATTATAGGTGCATAAGAAGTGGCTATTAATATTAAAGTAAATGATTAATGGATAATGGATAAAATAAATAGATGGATAAATGTTTCCACAAATATGAATAGACAAATGGATAATAATTTGTTAAATTGATGAATAATATTAGCCTAGTTTAATTAATAACTAGGACTCATTTAATTAAATTATTAGGAATTAGGGATCCTAGATGAGTGGATGATAAGGAGATAATGTGTGTTGATTGACTAGAATGAAATGATGATGAAAAAAGATAATCTATTTAGGTGTTTACAAAGGGCACATGTGGCGCTAGTCACATGTAACAAATCATTTTGTAATTTGGCATATGAAAGACCTATTTAAAAAATAATTGAAGTAGGACATCTTTCTACTCATTAAAAATAGAAATTGGTGGCTAAGGATGTCAAAGAAATATAAGGAAAGGATGAGAAAGAAGCCATGAAGTATTATAATTGCAAAAATATAATACTTCCTTTGATCCATGAAGTATTATACGAGGGTGATAAGTTTGTACACAAAGGGTTAATTTGTAGATTTATGATTTATGCCATGGTTTAGTTGATTTTAATAATGGATTATTAAAATCTAGTCAATGGATAAAAAGAACAATAGAAATGTATATGTGTCCATGGATTTATTATTTTATTATAACAATTTGTAGAAGATAGACCATATATATTAGTAGATTGACCCTACATTTAGGATAAGAATGTGTTCTTGATTAAACCATGGTTTCAAAAATATGGACTCAAATTCCTTATTTGCTACTTACTTTTGGGTAGGTGCTTACTTGCAAGGGATATGAAATATTTTAAGAATATTTTCAATCATTGATACAAAAATAGATGGTTGATCCACTCAAATTTAGCTAGGATACAATTGGAGTTAAGTATATCAAAAGTATTATTGGAGGAAATTTGGGTGAAAGTGAATGACAAAATTTGGAAATAAAATTGTCTAAAAATATTCCATTTTTGATGTCATAGGTGCTTCTAAGTTGGGCACATAATACTAGATTGTATAAAAGATAAACCCAAAAATGCTAAATGGGCAACTCAATGGCAAGGGGATTGTTATCCCATTTATCGATTAAAAGGGTAGCACTTGAATCTTCATTAGAGTTAGAGGATATTGGAGGATATTGAATGAAATGAACATATAATGAGTAACATGTTTATGTTTAGTAGGAAGCTCAAAATTAAATTCTAATTTGTAGTCATATTTTTTCTAAAATGCTCAAAAATTGGTCATTTGCCAATAGATTAGTACAAGAAATCTAAACACTTCTCAACATAGAAAGAAAAAAAGAAATTGTTGGTTAATTTAGCTAATAACAAAAGAATTTCTATGAAATCTAATTAATTTATAGAGCAACAAAATGTGTTGCATCACTTTCTACCTAACTAGTGTATGGGTAGATATCCAAGGTCTAGTAGACTCCTAAATTATCCAACGAAGAAGAGTAGAGAGCATATATTCACTTTAAGCATCATTATTAGCTTCTATTAATAAATTATTGATTGGTTTTGCATACACATCTTATAAATTGGATGAGAATATTTTCAGGATGAATTGTGAAGAATTTTTTTAAGATTTAGTTGACTAATCACATAATAGTTAGATTTTATAAATAATTTTTTTTTTTAAAAAACCATAATAATTACAATTTTTTTTGTATAACTAAATTATATGATACTATTGTTGTGTTGGATTTTTTTATATTTATTATTGTTGGATAAGAAACTCCATATATATAAATCCCCAATAATTTAATTAAAAATTCTCATTTACCCTGTTACATGTGAGTACTTGCATGTTAAATAACCATTAATGTTCAAAGTCAAATTTAAAGAAGTAAAACCGAGGCCAGAACACCGAAAGAGATGAAACCCACAACACCAATGGCGGTGCTGGGTCTGGTGTTAAGTAGCATCTTCTGCATACATCTGAATGATATGTGGAATACCATTTTTTATCCCATTCCGCCCTATAATTTGTTTCCTCCATTCTCAGCTCATGCATCCTTTTCTTCAACACGATCATATCCGTGCATGCATCTGCCTTTCCGTAGCTTCTGCCTTCATAAATACGCTTTCATTTTCATTGTAAAACAGATAAGGCCAAAAGGAGATCGAACTTGAGGTAGATAGTGTAAATTGAGAAGCATGAAGGTGGGGCAACTAACTCTCTACTTTCTCAGCTTTACAAGCATGCAATAATCAGTTGATAGGGGTGCACCACAAATGGTCAATTAGTGGGCGATAACCAAGAAACTTTTCTGTGGAAAAGAAAGAGAAATAGAAAAAATCGATAATATTTACAATTATTTGATTGAGTCAAGAAACGAAAAGCATGTTGAGTAGTCAGTAGGAAGAAACGTGAGGTTAGTTCATATCTCATTGGCTATGGGTAGGAGAGTACGAACCTTTTCCATGAGGATGGGAAATCGATCTATTCATCTCCACATAGAAAACTACTAGTTGAAAATTGATTAATGAAAATGTAAAATAAAATCATAGACCATGTTGAATGAATCTAATTAGTCACAATGTATCCATTTATTTTAATTTTAAGCAAGAAATCATCAATAATTTTTATTTTATTAATATGTAATATTTAATAATTTTCGTTTTAATTGATTTTACTTAATAATGTTAGGAATATAGTAAATTAATTCTCAACAAATACAAAATTTTAATTAATTTATTCTTTAAAATTGATAACTAAAAAATATAAATTAAATTTAAATTTTTAAATATTTTTTTTTCTAACAACAATAGTTTCGTGCCAAAATTTAAGGTATGAGATAATTTTATCTCTATTTTAGTTTTATATTTATTAGTGCTAGATGCACATGTATATTTTAGCTTTTTGTCTAGGTTATTCAATCAATTTATTAATTATTATTTAACTATGTTAAGATACATATGCATACAAATACAAGGTATATTTTTTAAGGAGTTATTACCCATGCCTTTAATTACCAAAATTACATTAAAAAGTATTGTTTAACAAAGGTAGTCGTTAACTTTGGGTATCACATTTTTTTGAAGAAAGAAACATGTTTAATATTGGATACTTTTTATAATTACTATTTAGTGCATAATTTTGTAAATTAAAGTTTTAGTATGCATTTATTTTTTGGGTTGGCAGTAGTAAAATAAAATCGAGACAAGTATAAAGAATTCAAAAGTAGTCAATTACAAGGAAATTCAGAATAAAAATATCAGTTTTTAATGAATTACTTCATAGTGCAATTGAAGACTTAGTCAGACCATTTTTTATTAGAAACAAATAAACATACCTCACGAAGAGAAGAGTGCGATGACACAATACATATTTTTTTGGATTCTTAGAATAAATGAATAAAATATATGCTTTACTTTATTGTGACATGGCGAAAGTCTCTTGAAAGTGGTTCCCTACCACTTGCTATGACATAAGAAACATGTTGTTATAATTTTATTTTTTTGAAGCCAAGTGTATGTAAGAATTTGTGTACACATGTATCTATGTAAGAACAAATATATGGCATTAAAAGCCAAAACACAAAATCTGTGCTTGTTCTCCACCCTACCATATTGGCATCATGGAGCCTCAGGGAGTCTAGCCAAACCCCCGAGCAAGAAAAGTATGAAATGTCCACGGGAAATTTTGTGGAGTTCCATTATACATGACACAATATCAAAGTTGACCAAAATCTAGTGTTTTCATATATGATATGTCATATTGAAGTGTTTTTGTTGTAGTAATTTTGTAAAAAACAAGCATCATGATTTTGGGGTGCTTTTGTATGCTTTAGCCTAGTACCTACAAATAGAAGAGAGGGGTATGCCAGTGGATGGGTAAGTAAGATCAGGAACGGACCATAAAAAATCAATAACTATATGGGTAAAATCAATATAAACAATATGAAACTAGAAATAATCAATAATATTTACAATAGGTTCACCGAATTTAATTATTGATAATGGAAAATTCTTGTACTTACATGTATTATTGATAGCATTTAACAAGCACAAGCAACATTGGATTGAGTTGTTGAAGCATTAAATAATTTGAAATAGACAATTTAGAGTGCACTATTGTTTTTGGATGCCTATTGTATCTGTGCAACAATATAAAGGAAATTATATAGATATGCAATAAAAGAGGTTAGACATATACATATACATATATATATACATACATATACATATAAATATACATATACATATACATATATACACATATACGTACATATACATATACATATGACAAGGGTGCAACCCGAGACATAGAAAATTAACACACCAAATAGAGAATACTATCTTATTACTTAGAAATGATATTACATGCAGAGGATCTCAAATCCTCAAGTTCTACAATATATGCAAGCTACAAAAATTACAAAAAAAATCATTTTCGTAGTATGTGAACTTGTCCCCAAAAAGCTACACAAAAATCAGAAACCCGGCCATAAATAGAGCTCATTTTTTAGTTTGGAGCAAAAAAAAATTCAAATTTGAGTTATTGGTCGTCCAGCGCCGAAAATTACAATTTAAAATTCAAATTTGAAAAGTACATTCAAAAATTAGTATCTTCTAGAAAGTGCGCCAACTTCCGGGGCCCATAACTTTTGATCCGGGACTCCGTTTTTTGAACCGTTTGAACCGTTGGAAAGGTCTCAGAGTAAACAACGTGCTAAAAATTTTCTACATTGATTTTGGCAAGTTTTTTTCATCGTTTCAGGACCGTTTAGTGTCTCAAATCTGACCTAGAAGGTTTTCAGGTGCAATTTTGGGAGACAAACTATAATATCTTCCAACTTGGGAATCGAAAACCAAAACTATAAGTTGGGGATTACATTATGACAAAAAGGGTATCCTGAAATGAAGAAACATCTAAGAAACTACCAACATGAAATGAAACTCTTTTTTTTTTGTGATGTAGGATTGCCCTTACACCACTGGATGCTCCTACATCAGACACCCAGGGTAATTTGAGAAGTGACCCGTCACATCTCAGATGGTTGAGGAAAACCCAAACGGTCAACATCCGCCTTAGATAGCTAGGATGAATCTTCCACAGGCCTTGCTCTCCATTTCACCAGATATTCTTCATATTGTCTGTTTCTAGTACTCCTTCCCACATGGCTATCTAGGATTGTTTCAATCTCCTCCTTCTCTGAAGTAGGTGTTGGAATGTCATATTTCCCTATTGTTGGTGCATCCTCTATGCCACCTTCATGATACTCTTTCAAATCTAAAATGTTGAACATAGGGGAAACGTTGACTCCATCTAACAACTCTACTTCATATGCATTCCCTAAATCATGCTTCTTCAAAATCTTGTAGGGACTGAATTTATTCATCTTCAATTTGTTATAGGTTCCCACTGGAAACCTTTCTTTCCTCAAGTGGACCATTACTTCATCACCAATTTGAAACTCCTTATTCCTCCTTTTTATGATCTTCCTTGGCCTTATACTGCATATTCATCTTGTTAATATGTTCTCTTACCTTCTCATGTATCTCCTTGATGTGCTCTGAAAAATCTTCGGCTTCGACACTTATCTTCTTCTCTTGGTCCATCTTCCTCAATTCTAGAGTTGTTCTAGGGCTGCCTCCATACACAATCTAGAATGGTGATCTACCAGTGCTTCTATTGATAGAATTGTTGTAAGAAATTTTTTCCTGGGGTAAGATCAAGTCCCATCCCTTGGGTTTATCTCCTACCAAGCATCTCAGTAGGTTACCCAAACTCTTGTTCACAACCTTTATCTACCCATCTATTTGTGGATGGTGTGCAAAATTGAACTTCAACTCCATTCTCAACTTCTTCCACAAGGTCCTCCAAAAGTATCCCACAAATTTGGTGTCACGATCTAAGACAATACTCTTTGTAAGATCATGTAGCCGCACCACCTCTTTGAAGAACAAGTCAACAATGTGGGTTGCATCATGGGTCTTCTGACATAGAATGCAATGTGTCATTTTTGAAAACCTGTCAACCACCACAAATACTGAATCATTCCCTCTCTGTGTCCTTGGAAAATCAAGAACAAAATCCATACATATATCCTCCCATGACCTCTCTGGTATAGGTAAGGGCTGGTATAAACCTGTTTTTTGGATCACTCCTTTAGCCATCTAACATACCCTACAACTTTGCACATACTTCTTCATGTCTTGTGACAATTGAGGCCAATAGTAATGTTCATTGATAATGGCTATGGTCTTATCTCGCCCAAAATATCTTGCCATTCCTCCAATGTTCTTCTCCTTTATCAGGTTCTCCCTCATGGAACTCCTCAGAATACACAATCGACTTCCCTTAAACAACATGCCATCCTAGATTATGAAACCCAACCACTTTATCCTGTCCACTATAATAGGCTCCTTTCAAGCTTTCCAATCCTCTACAAAATCAAGATCTTCTACATACAATGTCTTGAGTTCTTTGAACCCAACCACTTCAATCTTTATCTTGGTCAACAATGTCAGCTTCCTACTTAAGGGATCTACAACCCTATTCGACCTCCCACTCCTATGTTTAAAAAAAAAGGTATAACTCTACAAAAATTCTACCAATTTCATATGCCTCCAATTTAATTTTCCCTGACTATTCAGGTACTATAATGCTTGATGATCAATATACAAAACAAATTCCTTCGGCAACAGATAATGCCTCCCTTTCTTTAATGCTTGAACTATTGCATAAAATTCTTGATCATAGACAAAATACTTTCTCTTTGCATCATTTAACTTTTCATTGAAATAGGCAATGGTTTTACCCTCTTGGCTCAACACTGCTCCAATGGCACAATCATTGGCATCACAATCCACCTGAAACACCTTGTTGAAATCTAGGAGGGCTAGAATAGGCTGCTATGTCACCTTCTGCTTCAAAAATTTGAAACTTTTTGTTGCTCCAGTGCTCCACTTAAACTCTTTTCTATCCCCTCTCATTGTTTCAGTCAAGGGTGCACAAATACTACTGAAGTTTCTAATGAACTTTCTATAAAAACTAGCCAAACCATGGAAAGATCTCACCTCAGCAGTAGTTCTCGAGGTAGGCCATTCTAGAATAGCCTTCACCTTCTCTAGGTCCATCTTGAGACCTTCTGCCAAGACAACAAACCCCAAGTACACTAGCTCCTTCTTCAAAAAACTACACTTCTTCAGATTAATCAACAATTTCTCCTCTCTTAACTTCTCAAAGGCTCTCTGAATATGCATCAAATGTTTATCCAAAACTCTACTAAAAATCAAAATATCATCTAAATACACAATAAAAAAACTTCCCAGAAACTCTTTCAATACCTCATTCATGAGCCACATGAATGTGCTTGGTGCATTGGTTAGCCCAAAAGGCATGACTAACCACTCATACATGCCCTCTTTGGTCTTGAAGGTAATCTTCCATTCATCTCCCTCTCGAATCTAGACCTGGTGATAACCACTCTTTAGATCAATCTTTGTGAAGTACTGAGCTCCACTCAAACATTCCATCAGGTCATCCATCCTTGGCAGGGAAAATCTATACTTGATTGTTATCTTGTTTATGGCCCAGGAGTTTGTACACATCCTCCACTCCCCATCCTTCTTTGGTGATAGCACTACAGGTATTGCACATGGGCTAAGGCTCTCTCGAATCAAACCATTTCTCAACAACTCTTGAACTTGTCTATTTAACTCCTCATTTTCTGTTGGAATCATTCTATGAGCTACCTTATTTGGAAAAGTGGTTCCAGGGATCAAGTTAATCTAATGACTCATCTTCCTCACTGGTGGTAAACCCTCAGGTATGTTATCAAAAACAATATCTTGAAACTCATCCAACAAACCAGAAACTTCTACTGGCACCTTCTCACTATCCTCATTACCCACTCTAGGAATCAATGCATAGTACACATGCTCATGCTTCATACCTTCTAAAAAATTTCTTCCATCAACATAACTTATTCTAGCACTACTGCATACCTTTTCTTCGGCCTCCTTCAAGGGTTTCAACTTGTGACAAACCCAATCCTTCATCAGGGAATAAGTGTTTGCATGGCCATCATGTATAGCTCACCTGTCAAATTACCGCGGCCTCCCCAACAACATGTGACATGCATCCATGGGGATGATATCACAAAGTACCTCATCATGGTAGCTCCCGATCTTGAACTTCGCCAGGCACTGCTCATTGACCAGAACTTTGTGGTCCTTCTATAACTAGGAAATTCGATATGGATGTGGATTCCTTTCCCTCTTCAGCTTCAATTTTGTAACCATCTCCTCTGACACCAGATTATCAGTGCTCCCACTTTCAATGATGACATCACAACATTTTCCTTCACATTTGCACCTTGTGGGGAACAAATTCTTCATTTGTTTAGGTTCCTTCTCTTTAGTCACTAGTGCTCTTCTAATCACTAGGGCTTCTCCCCTTTCAACATCATCTAAATGTTCAAATTGAGCCTGCTCATTTACATGTGCAACCCTTCCACAACCTTCTGGCCTTTTTTCCTCCCTTGATCTTCCAGACATTCATAGGCTCAATGCCCTTCTTCACCACACTAGAAACAAGTTCCTCTGAAACCACCTCTTCTGGATCCTTGTCCAGATCTCCCTCATCCTCTACCTCTTTGATCACCACTATTTTGATCACGAGGGGGATAGAAGTTATCATTCTTCTTGTTTTGACTGGTACCCACATCTTCACTTTTCTTCTCATAATCATTTCAGCTTCCAAAAGATCTTCCATTGCCTTTTCCAATTTGATCTCCTTGTCCTTTTTGCTTGCTATCAAATCTTTTGTTCAGCTTCTCTTCAACTTTCAAAGAAAACTATTACACATCCTCAATGGTGCTCATTCTGACCAGGCTTATCTCCACTCGAATGCTCGACCATAACCCATTAAGATAATGGGATACCTTCTCCTTGTTGGCCTCTGTATGACCTAATTTGATGATCATCTTGTGAAAATATTCAGTGTATTATTTCATAGATTTTCTTCCTTGCTTCAACCCTTACAATTTCTTCAGTAGATCTAGCTCATAGTCCACTAGTATGAACTGATTTTTTAGTTTCTCCACCATGCGATCCCATCGGGTGATCTTTCCTTTTCTCCAACTGGATCTCTTTCCACCAAATACTGGAATGTACCTTCATCTTCGTTTTTGAAAACTTGACCTGATCTAGGTCCTCTATCTCCTCCTACTCGAAATATTCTTCCAACTCATTGATCTAGTTGATCAACTCTTCTGGGTTTAGACTTCTAGAATAACTGGGGACTTCTTCTCTAGGTCTTTTCCTGATCTTCGAAATGGCCCTTATTAGCCGTATTTGGTCTTGATCAATTGCTTCTTCTTCCCCTTCTACATCTGAATCTTCATCCTCTTCTTCATCCTCACTTTCTTCTCTCCTTCTCAGGTTTAACCCTCTTCTCATCTACTCCTATAATGCATTAATTTGTCTCTGGAGGGCTCTAAAACCCTCAGCCATCAGTGGATCTCTTCCACCAGCATTTCTACTAACTCAACCACCTCTGGAACCACCATTCCTACCAGGAATCACTCTTGGATGCATCTTTCTTTACCTCGACCCACAACCATGGTCCTCATGCGAACTACCTCATGATCGACGATCTGTCCACATGCTCAAGAAACAAAAAATTAACACACCAAACAAAGAATACTATCTTATTACTCAAAAATGATCTTCTTAGATGTAGATGATCTCAAATCCTCAAGTTCTACAATATATGCAAGCTACAAAAATTATAGAAAAACCCCTTTTCGTAGTATGCGAACTTGTCCCCAAAAAGCTACACAAAAATCAGAAACCTGCCCGTAAATAGAGCTCCATTTTTAGTTTGGAGCCAAAACAACATTCAAATTTGAGTTATTGGCGGTCTGGTGCTGAAAATTACAACTTGAAATTCAAATTTCAAAAGTACATTCCAAAATTAGTATCTTCTAGAAAGTGTCCCAACTTCTAGGAGCCATAACTTTTGATTTGAGACTCTTTTTTTTGAATCGTTTGAACTGTTGGAAAGGTCTTAGAATCAAGAACATGCTCAAAATTTTCTATGTCAATTTCAGCAAGTTTTCGAGCCATTTCGGGACCGTTTAGTGCCTCAAATCTGACCTGGAAGGTTTTCAGGTGTAATTCTGGGAGACTAAAACTACAATATCTTTCAACCTAGGAATAGAAAAGAAAAAATGTATCCAAAAATGCAAAAACATCTAAGAAACTACCAACATGAAATGAAACTCTTTTTTTTGGGTGATGCAAGATTTCCCTTTCAGTATTGGATGCTCTTGCATCAACATATATACACATATACATACATGTACATATATTATTTTTTGTTGAATTCTCAATGGAGGGTTTCAACATAGATGTGCGAGAAAATATATTGATTAAGTTGTATTGTTCAAAGAGTCATTGTGGTCTTTGTTCTAGAGAAGACTAGTAAAAAATGTCATTGGCTATTCATCGTTATATGTGCCCATGTTTTGCAAACATATTTTCGCATACACATCTTAGGCACAAAATGTAAATAAAGTTGTTTTTCATAGGTATTTTGCATAGATGATAAATTTATTGTTCATGTCTTCTTGTTATATGTTTCTATCTTTGGGGTTACACCCGTTTTGCAGACTTTAAAGAGATTATCGATGTGTTTTGGATGGACAAATTGTAGTTAAAATGAGAGATTGTTGTAATTTTTTTCACCCTTGGTTTATTGTTTCAGTTATCTATGTGCATCTTTATGCACCTTTTTAGTCATTATAAAGTCTTTATAGTGTGTGGAATGAAGCTTTGTGGATGGCTCTCTAGTTGAAACAGATGAGAAAAAAAGAATATCATGTAACATATTGATACAAGATTCAAGCTATGCTCTTTGGCAATAAATATTGAAGACAAGTAGAGAAATTGTATAAGAGGTGTTAGAGTGACTAATTTATTGTTCATGTCTTTTACTCTCTGCTTATTATTCCTTGTTATATGTTTGTATCTTTGACATTATACCCATTTTGGAGACTTCAAAGAGATTATGCCTCTATATGGATGGAGAAATTATAGCTAAATCTTCTTTCTTTCATCAAAAAATATAATTAGGGTTAGTAATTTTTTCACCCTTCATTTATTGTTTGTAGTTATCTCTATGCACCTTTGACATTATACCCATTAACATAGGAGAAATTGAAAATTAACATAGGATTATATATATATATATATATATATAGGGCTAGTATGAAAGCATAAACATTTTGGAGATAAAAAATAGTTTAGTGGTTGTTAAGTGTTATTCTAATAGCTCTTTTACAATTTATTTGTTCGCCTATAATATTTAGTTGCAAGTAATGCACCTTGAATTTTCAATTAAGTCTATGGTGTTAATAGCCATTTTGTGTAGGGTATTGGAGGCCATTGACTTTACCACTTCTATTTAATGTGGGTTGACTGCCAAAGAATGTAGCTTGAATTTTCAATTGACAACTCAACTGTTACATAGACTTCTTATCTTGTATTAATATTTTTAATGTGGATTTTTGATCATGTTCCATCTACCTGTGATTCTTAAGTGTTTTTCTAATAGTTCTTTTACAATTCCTCTATTTTGCCTATAATATTTAGTGCCAAATAATTTAGCTTGAATTTTGAATTGATGATCTGACTGTTACATAGATTACTTGTGTTGTATCAATATCCACTTGCTCATAACAAACTATTCATTATTGTAGGTCACCTGTTCTATTCCCCATGGTGTTAGGGTCTATTTAATGTTGGTTTCCAACCATCTATTCTCTTCCTGTGATTATTAAGTGTATTTACATTTATATAACAGGTATTAGAATGACACTTACCTGGTGCTAAATATTATAGAGAAAAGCCACATTAAAAAGAATTTTAAAATATGCGACATAGAAGAGGAAAACTATGACAATGAATAGTTTGTTATGGGGATCTAGAAAGAAGAGTACCATGAAGAACAATTTGTCATGCGAAACTTTAAATAGATGGGGGGAGATAAATATCATGGAACATATTGATAGAACACATATAACATGTTCCATCCAAGACAAGCAGCCTATGTAATAGTTGCAAGATGTATTAGAATAACACTTTAGAATCACATGTAAATGGGATATCAATAGGAACCATTCACCTTTATTCCATTTTTTTGGCCTATGTATGTTTTTGTACCTCTCTTAAACTTGTATTTGATGTGGGTTTTTGACCATCTATCATTTACCTATGATTTTGAAGTATTTTTGTAACTATTTTAGAATCTCTCAAATGGTAGATAATCTAAAATAGATTTTATATGGAAGTTTAACATATGGAGAGTACAAGTTGCAAACCATAGATATGGAGAGTTTCTTATATAGAGCTTCTGTTGTAAAAAATGCATATAGCACTAAGGATGAATAAAAATAACAACAAACAATAGGAGGAGGGCACGAAGCATACATGGGCCAAAAATAAAATAAACCGGTCAAAAGGTAGAGGTCAATCTTATGTTTTAAATACCCTATTACAGGTAGCTTCAAAGAAATGAGAGAAAGAGAATATCATGAAACATATTAATATAAAACAAGCAATCTATGTGACAGTTGGCATTTACCTATCACCTACTTTTTTGAGATTTCCACTGGGGTTTCCATCTGAGCAGCCATGGTTAGAATTTCTCAACGCATCTAGATTTTTTTTTTTTGATTAGCTGAAAATACAACTATACAAACTTGGAAAAATGTAATGTGTACAATAGACAATATTTATTGTATTCAAGTGCATGTAAGAATCCATGCGTGAATGCATATATATATCAACAAATATATGGAGGCTATCTATCCATGGAGGAAGAAAAAGGTTGAATGTATAGCTCAAGAAAATATAAATCTATAAAACAAACTGTGTTTATGCTTACAACTATGGTCGTATTTTAGGTACCAATTGTCTGACACATGGGCTTCATATTTCATTCTTCATCTATGTTTGCATTATCCCCAACATGATATTACTGCAAAGCAACATTTTATTTCAAGAACATATTAAAATATATTATCTAGTTAAATGCATATGGAATGGAAAAAAGGCATTGGAAAATGACTTACAGCAAGAGTAGAAGTCAAAATGCTATAGGCTATAGAATTTAATAGTTGGGAAGCTCTCCAATCTAGTATCTAATGGAGGTGGATGGAAACTTTGTTCAGTAGCCTGCTATGAAACCAACACCATGGTGGGTCATTTGAAAATGGAAACAAAACAATAAACATCCAAATATTAGAATAATGTATAATACATGTACTCTCTTGCGTGGTATCACGCAACAATCCCAAGATGCATCAACCCTTACAAGAGCGAAAACCTAACATTATGTTTTCATTGAACAAGGTAACTAGTACCATGACTGGAAAACCATGTGTTAAACAAGCTCCATCATCATTGTAAATAGGCCCGAGCAACCCATTGCAAATAGCATGGAGTTTTAACATATATGAGAAAAACAGAAAGCAATCTAGACAAGACTATATATTTATGAATGCAATATACAAGAAAAGTGAAATAGTGAAATGATAAAAATGATAATTTTATATATAAACATTTGCAGCTATTTGAATGAAATAAAGCTAATAGAAAAGCTAACAAGAAGACATAAGAATTTTTGGAAGCAAAGAATGAAGCACAAATGTCAAAACTCAGGGTATATAGGAAGAGAAAATAGAAAACACAAAATGGTTGCACAATTTTAAACTCATTAGTCAAATGGAACACAATTTTTTTTTTAGAATGTTTCTAGAGTATGTGCATATATAGTTCAATATACTGGAATGTTCAAAACATTTTATTGACTTATAGAAAATTTTATCTCTACTTATTGTTGGTTGCAATCTCTATGCATCTTTGACACTTGAATTTTTTTGTATTTGTAACAGCTGTAACTGTATGTTTAGAGTACTGCATGTTAAAATCGGTTGAACGAGAATTGTAGGTATGCTAATAAAGAATTAACACGATGGAATTTAAAAACACTTGGAAAGACATGGATAGGTGGAATATACAGAAAAGTGTATTCTTTTGAATGCCATATACAAAAAGTATGACACAACAAAATCTTGAAATGAGAAGTCAGTAGATTAATATTTATGGGTGCATATTTTCATACTAAATTTAACAAAAAATGTATTGTTGAAGGTACAGAAAAAAGTAAATAGGAAGAAAATTATCTTTACTTTGTAAAGCTAAAGAGTTTGCAAAGCATTGAATAAATGGGAGAAATTTAGTGTGGCAGTCAAAGACAAAGTATATAGGCACAAAAAATGGGAAATAGAGCATAAGTGTATAATCTAAAACCAATCAATGAAATACAACAGGATATTGTTGAAAAATTTTGTGGAATAGTTGAATATATACTTTAATAGAATGGAATGATCAAAACATGCCACTGGCTTGTACAAGTTTTTTTGTCTTCTTATTGTTGCCTAGTATCTCTGTCCATCTTTGCACAGATTATTACATGGTATGCTTCTATAAAATTTAACTTAGAAATCATTGAAAAGAGGATGGTATACAGTCTGGGCCAAATGTAAGAATAATTGTTTTGGATCCTTTTCTATAAGCCAGAGCACAAGTTGGGGGCGAAGGAATTTGGCAGGGGCTAGAGTTGTTCCAAATGTGCCTCTTCGTTGCGGCATCGAGCAGTGATATATTGTTGCTAAGTCTGGAGTATCTCTCAAATGAGAATGATGGATCAATGCAGAGTCTTTCAATTTATTTAACATGAGAGATAGTTGTAAAATTCAACCCTTTCCTCTCTTTGTTGCCTATGTTTATCGTTGCTCTATCTAATGTTAAGCCTTGTGCTTTATGTATTGTGATTCCCCATGCCATGGTGAGTGGAATTTGAGTTTGACTATTCCAAGTTATAGTTGGGATGGGGATGGATCTTGGGTTCTCTGGGTCCCATGGATGACCAATGTGATTTTGGAAGTGAACAACATAATTAGGCAAATTTGGTAGTTTACAATGTGCATTGTACACAATAGCCATAACAAGACCAAGGGACCCATTGAATAGGCCAACTTGAATCCATAAATTTTTTGTTAGCATCACGTGTTCACCATCACAAAGTAGCAATTCTAGAAGAATATGGTCATCATCTCCATGATAATATGTCTATTTTTGTCCCACTCGAGCAATGCTAATGGCTATGGATAGGTTTAACTGCTTGATTATTTTTCTATTGTGGAATATGACTAAGTCATTTGTGGAAAACAAATGTGTAGCAACATCAAATTGTTGTCTTGTTGTGGCTGAGAGTATTTAATTTTTTTGTTTCATGAGCTCTTCCCAATCATTGTGGAGAGCCTCACCATTTCTTATATGGAGAAGGATTGCTCAAAACTTTTGTTGGGAAGGGTTATCTCCTTTTTGGAAAAAAATAGTGTCCAATGTGACTGAGACTGTGAAAGTATGCCATAAGGCTACATCCGATGACCATGAAGCATAAATAGGGTTATCTATGAAAGGTGGCAACTGGGCAAGATCACCAACAAGGATGATAGAAACACTACCAAATAGCTCCCTCTGGTTATTAGGGAATGCTTGGTGCAATCAGCTATCCATTTTCAACGACTTTGTGCCTAGAAAAATCATTTCATCTATCAAAATGTATTCAATATATTTAAATTTCTCTTGGAATATTGTTAATGTCTGACCTTGCAAAGGATTAATATCCTTTATGGGAATCCAGAGGGTTATATGGATTGTGGAGGTGCATATGTTGTATGCAGCAACACCTATGGGGGCCAATGTGAGCAATGAGCTAGTGGATCCGGTAGTAGATGTGTTTATTTTTTGTCTAATATAATTTATCAAAAAGGATTTTCCAGTGCCAGTTGTCCCTTGAATGATCATGTTGAGAGGGCCTTTGGGGGAAGGTTGTATGCGATGGGACTGGATGATTTGAAGAGACAATTGCTATTTTGGTGAAAGCTGATGGGATTATGTATTTACAGGAAACAATTGTATCATAGCTTGCTCACATCATGCCTTGGATGATGGGTTGAACTGTAAAGAAATATTATGAAGTTGTTGAGGCACATGGTTTGTATTCCATGAATGGTTCATATCAAAGTCCCACCTACCCAATAGTTGGAGTTGATTTATACTGAAGTTAGTGGTTGCACCAAGCTGAGATGAAACTTCCCATTTATATTCATCCATAGAATGTCGATGGCTCAAATCATCAGTATCATTGCCATGTTCTTCTTCAATCGTGGATGCAACTGGAATTCTATTAACATGCCAAGGATGACAACTAGCTATTTTTAAGACTTTCCAATTTTATATGATCTATTGTTTGGCAAGACCTATATCTATCTGTATGTTTCATAAAGGTTTGTATAACATAAGTTCAGTCCAACAAAATGTCTCAAATATTTATGTATCTTCAACGAGAATAGTTTTGAACAATGGGTACATAAGGACAATTGTAGGTTGATGTCTTAGTTTCCATTTGGCTTTTTTGCACTACTCTAAATGTGTATATAAGTAGACCAGGTCAATTAAGATTACACCACCTAGCTCTAGAGGCCTTTGCATATAGCAATGAATATAATTTTTGGTAGGCCTTCATCAAAATCATCTTTATTTATATGGAACCATGCTTTTTGGCCAACATTCAAATGAACATATTGTCATCTTGAAGTGAGAAGAGGAAATTTATGTAACATATGACACATCTCCTGTGCAAAGATGTCACACTCCACAAGAATATTTATCATGAATTTTTGATATGCAAGCAGTGTTCTATCCTCAACTATATTTGTATTTGTAAGTCTTTTCAACATATCAAGATAATTTTCTGATTTCTTCTTAGATTTGGTTGCATATTTACAAATATAATTTAAAATGATTTTCCTAGAAACAACTAGCTGGTAGTCAACATCGGTACACCAAATTGGAAGCATGGGTGGGCTATAAATATTTACATGATCATCATTTCTTTCTAGCTTGTAGGATTTGTTAGACTCAGCATCAGATGTCAATGTAGAGGTAAATTTTTTCTACCAAGGTGCTTTATACCGACATTGTAGTTGCTCTCCCTTTTTCCTTAAACAAGTATATTCAAAGCATTTTGTGTGCCTCTGAACTGTATTTAGCAACTCTTCATAATCTATGATTGGATCACTAGAAATAATCTGGCTCGTGGAAAGAAAGCAAAAATTTTCTTTAGAACAATTATACATTCTAAGCAATCTTTTTGCAAGGCAACGAGGATTCCAACCTAAAACATATATATCAAAAAAGTTCCTTTCTATGGTAACATCATGGTGATTTGACCAATCAAGAGTGTCCATGTTGGGGGCTTCTAGAAGCCATGAAAAATAATGCATATGTGTAGAGCCATGATACTACCATTCATATCTATACCAATAATCTTTTGCATGCAAAAGATTTTCAATCACCTCTTCATAGAAAATAGAGAATCTATGATGCAAATATAAAGACATTATATGTGGATTTTGAACACTTCCATTAGTGTCTTTGTTGAGGGATCCATCACCAAATGAGCCACAAAAGAGAAATTTTTTTGCAAACCAACCATTTTGTGTCGGCACAGCTTAAAGTGAAAAAAAAGGTAGGTATTCCAAGTTGTTCAATCATTGCAAATTGTTGGGCCTGAAAAGAGTTCCAAAAAGAACAGGTCCTGCACAATGATGTACCAAAACACATCAATTGCTCAACTATCTATCCATCAAGAGCAGATTGAAGATGTTCACACAATCTAGACAATGACCTAGGGATTGTTTCTTCCAAATCCAGTCTAACCAAGACAAAAATAGTTTGTTGGTTGTGATGTATCATTATCAAGTTGTAGAGGAAATACCTAAACCTGACATGTTTTCCAAATCTGTGGTCAAAATATCTCATTAAGTGGAGGGCATATTCATGCAAGTGAATTTGAACATTCCTCAGTTGGAGGGGAAGTGTTGCTCTAGTGGGAAACAATTTTGGAAAGGCCATTGTAAATAAACCTTCAGTGTTGTATTCATTAACAGGAGAAGAGTTAATTTTAGGCCAACACAAAATATTATGTTCTTTTTTTTCAATGTGTAATATTTGTTTGATTGTTTGGAACTCTCATTTAGCATTTGGAAAGGAAGGGATAAATGATAAAAAGTTTCAAGAGCCATTTTCATCTTGAGTAGCATTTGTTGAGTTTGTTGATGGCATTAGGTCTTCATCAAAAACTTTCTCTATTGTATGCAAGAAATTGGAGACATGAACAACAACATCAGGTAACATATTAAGAGCCTCAAGATCAATCTCAACATCATTGCAGTATTTTTCATATTGAATTTTTTATTTCAATGCATCCATGAAATGATGTTTCTTAACATAGCAATCGTAATTACCACCTTCAATAGTGATTTTTCATATGATCACAATCTCAAGGTCTTGCAATCAGCATGACAAAAGTTTTTCTATATTCAAGATATCTCGAGGAAAGCTTATCATGTGACCATGATTATATTTAAATTGACCTCCTCTAGTGTGGTACACCTGTAAAACCAGAGCCACCTTAGCAATAAGCATTTCTTCAACCTATGTTAGCTTTTTTACCAACAATGGTTGTGGGCCTGGGTCCATGCCATTTGCAGAGCTAAAGCAGTGGGTCCCTTCTTCATAATAGCATCTTATATATGTCATTATTGACCCAGACAGATGAGTGTGCATCCCTATGTAGCTTTCTCTATATATCTAACAATTAGAAAGGTTCAAAAGTGCATCTATGTAGTGCCAGAACCACTTCACCGTAGAAAGGTAGCAATCATTGAATATTTCTTTCAAGTGTTCTTGTTGTGCCGATGGAATAGGGGGATTTCTTTGAGATTGTATATAAGTGGTGGCATCTACCATTGCCAATGGGCACTGCGAGGGAAGATTGATAGCAGGCAGACCTACAGTTGTGCGTGGTGTAGTTAGCCTTTGTTCCATGTATTTTGTATGATGCTTTGCACAAATTTCCTCTCTATGTTGGCTATAGTACAAATGGTTATGTTGCTATTTTTTAGCCTTTTTAAATCTAGCAATTGCTTGGGTTGTGCAACTTGAATGTACTTGCACAACCTAGGATTATACATATAAGCTCAACTATATTAGCATATATGAATATCTATGTATAACCATAGATATATTTAAAGTAGTAATTAAACATAGACATCTAAAAATATATAAATGTATATTTATGGATGATCACAAAATGAGTAACATAGTTCAAACATTAGAATATATAAAAAAATATATAGAAGGATTTTAATTTTTTTTTGTTAACCATTTCCACTATTTCACTATTGTTATATCCCCCATTTAGAAGAATACAATATTGGATGTACACAACCAGCCATAAGATTTGTTTGTGGAAGCCAAGTGTATATAAAGATTTGTGTAGCCATGTATCTATGCAAGAACAATTATATGGAATTAAAACCAAAACCACACAACCCATGGTCGATATCATCCCCACCATTTTTTATTTCACCATGGAGGCTCGTAGACTCCAGCAAAACCCCTAACCAAGAACATTATGAAACACCCACACAGAATTTCATGGAATTCCATTACACATCACACAATAACAAAGTAGGGGGAAATATATTTTCTTCATATCTGATCTATCATATTCTACTCTTTCGACAATAGCATATGTGTAGGATCATGATGGGCCAAAAAGTGGCACTATGATGGGTATGTGGCTGACGACCTTTTTTTTACCCAAAATTGATGAAATGAAAAGGGTTTTTAAAGGAGATTCTCATCTTTCCACCAATATAAATTATGCTTTACTTTGAATTTAATAAGTAATTATTATTCATTTTCTATTCAAATTACAACTAAGGTCTTGATTGATAGGTTGATTGAAAAACATCTACAACTTTCAAACAGTATCACATTTTTTGAATCCAAAACATGTGTCACATTCTATGCTTCACATACTATATGATTAAAAAAATAAAATTTGAATTTCATGAAGTTTTGACCAAGTTAAGGTGGTCAGACATGCTAGTTTTTTTATATTTTTTAAAAGTTGTAATAAAAAATTCATAATTAATTATTTACTTGGAAAAAATTACAAAAATATGCATCACATCGGACGTGAGTCCTCTACTTATATATAAAATCTTATAAAAAATATTATCATTTTATTGTGGTTAGGTGGTCGTGGGACCTACTTCTTATTTTTTCCCTGAAATTTAAGTACTACTACATTGAAATTTCAAATTTCCACCAAATAGATTTTTTTTTAAACAAACCTAGTAGTTTAGAATCTACATTCAATTTCTACAAATTCTAATCTTACATATTTTTGAAATAATATAGATAACTTATTCAAATTTTTACGTCAAGTTGCCTAACTCTGATTTTTCTGAATTTTTTTCCACTTAAGGGCCTATTTTTTCCATGATGATCCTACACATACTCAATACAACTTAATCAAAGTATACTTTCCCACACTACAAAATTGAATATTGCATTTACTTAAACTTTTTCCATCACACAACAACGAAATGATGCATTAACCCTCACACGAGAAAACACTAACCATTCAACTTCCACAAATACATATGCATATACATACACATACATATACACACACATATATATATATATACATATACATATACATATACATACACATATGCATATACATATACATATACATATACATATGCATATACATATCCATATGGATAGACATACACATACATATACATATACATATACATACATATACATATACATATACACATACATACACATACACATATACATATACATGAAAGGGATGTTTTTATATGTTGGAAAATATCAATGTGTATCTCCTTGCACATCTATATGCTTTGTTAGGCTCACCCATGTTTGTATACACCTTAAAGCGAAGAAAAACCAGAAACAATAACACCAAATTTGCAATAGGTTTAACAAAAAGGAAATTTATACCCTTTTATCAAAACAAAAAGGAAATTTATACTTAAGGAATCAAGATCTGAAGACCGATGGTTCATGCCCTTAGAGTCAGAATCCACAATGGGAATAGTGGGAGATATTAACAAATCAATATTGGGGGTCTCTACAAATGCATCCACAAAACCCAATTCTATAGACATAGTTCTGGGAAATTTTTCCAGGGACAAAATGTTACAATTTGAGTTGACTAATTGCCAACTCTATTTCACAATAAAAATAAAAGGTTAATGTATTGCAACATCCCAATGGAAATTGGTAGATAAATTTGAAATATTGATCTATAACCATTCCACTTCTAAAAATGATGAAACAACACAAGATACAAGAACAAGAATAGAAATGCACTTTTAATACTGTTGAAACACTAGGGGATACATCAACAAGAATAAAAATGATAAATGCACATGGATATACCCCTATATGTATTTTTTTTATCTTTGAGGTTGCTTATATAAGTATCCATGCAGTTTTTTTATTCTTTTACTATATTTCTACATATAGCTATATGCAAATATTTGTATATGTTGCTAGCTGGTTCTTTCGCCCTTTCTTATCAAAACAATAGGCTATACAACAATAAGTTCATAGAAATGATTAAGTGCATATATGCATTGAATCTCCCCTTTGTCTAGAGATTTAAAAACACACATATCACCAAATATATATATCCATATGTACACATGTATATATCTATTTATATACACACTGCTATATCTAAATAGATGTGTATACCATACTTTTTCCTCACTATGTAACTCCTCCCCTTGAAATTTATGAAGAGAGAAAACATCAAGATTGAATTTTCCATTAATTTTCTAGTTAAGAAGGTTACGAATTCAAACCTTTTGTTACCTATAGGATCTTGTCCACTCCAAAGTAAGGCATTACTATAGGGAACAAAAGGTTTGAATTTGTAGCCTTCTTAGCCAATCAATTGAGGGAAAATCCACTTTGGATGTTTGTTGTCTTCATAAATTTCAAGGGGAGGAGTTATTAATTTGTAATTGCTCCTATGTTAATGGGTATAACACCAAAGATGCATAGTATTGCCATTATTTGAGAGCACACAATGGAAAAAATGAAGAGCAAGCAAAGGGAAAAAGCTATGCAAACTAGCAACATATTTTTAACTTCAGAGCTTATTAAAATATATATGCCATAGGGGGACTCTTGGCCACCTTTGAGCACAAAAGTGGAATGGGAAATGGTTGCTCACGGTGTTGGACAATGGAAATGAAGATGGTAGGACTAAGCATATGCAATATACACTATTTTTCGGTGTTTTTCAATCTATGTAGTTTTAATAGGGACATTCACTACCAAGGCGCAATCAATTTTACAGATTTCTCATTAACATGTTACACATACTGCACCATTAAATGCTTTGTTATTAACAACATCTCAATGCTATATCATTTAATGCTATGGTTGTATTGTAGCAATTTTCTCAGAAGCTAAATAATACTTACATATGCTATATTTAACTCTTTTTAAATCAAAGTAGACCTAAATACAAATAAAGATAGCATACACAACTATTTAGATACACATGTGCATATATAAATTGTTGTTGCATTCTCAAACAAGCCACAATGGTCTTGGTTTGTATACATTGATATATATTTTTGCCTATAATATGTATTTTTTAAAATATGAAATGGGGAATTCAATACATCGATATAAACATAAATTCAAGCTACATTGCTTGGCACTAAATATTATCAACAAACAGAGAAATTGTAAAAGATCTATTAGACGACAAATCCTATTCACGGGTAGGCTGATGAAAATCCCAGTGGAAACTTCAAACAAATAGCCTATCAGCTAAAAATATAAAGCTAAACAGATAAAAGAGCTATTAGAATAACACTTAAAAGCCACAAAACTATTTTTTTCTCCACTCTTATACAGATATCATAGCCTATCAGCTAAAAATATAAAGTTGAATAGATAAAAGAGCTATTAGAATAACACTTAAAAGCCACGAAACAATATTTTCCTCCACACTTATACAAATGTCTTTTCAAATTTCCAAATAAATTATTTAAATCCACATCTTTATGACAATACCTATTTTCTTTAGCCCATGACAACAATTAAATATGATGCAAAAATCTTTACAAAATGTGTATAGTGCCACAAGCTTAATTATAAATTTGAGCTACATTGCTTACCATTAAATATTATAGATAAATCATTTAAGCAAAATACCCATGTAAAATGACTTGTAGAAAATAATCATCATTCTAACACCTCTTATACAATTTCTTTATTTCTCTTCAATATTTATTAACAAATAACATAGCTCAAATCTTGTATCAATATGTTTCATGATATTATTTTTTTCTTGATCTACTTGAAGCTCCCTGAAACAAACTGCCCAGATCTGTTTATGTAAGGGGTGGAGCTTGGTAATTACGTAGGATGGCAGTGTCTTATATCAATATGTTTCATTTATTCTTTGTTCCTCATATGTTTCAACTTCCCCACAAAAAACTATTTTTGAATCTTGTATCAATATGTTTCATGATATTCTTTATTTCCTAATATGCTTGAAGCTCCCTGAAACAAACTGTCCAGGTCTATTTATGTAAGGGGTGGAGCCTGGTAATTATGTGGGATGGGAGTGTCTTATATCAGTATGTTTCATTATATTCTTTGTTCCTCATCTATTTCAGCTTGCCCACAACAAACTGTTCTTCATGATATTCTTTTTTTCAGTTCCCCATAACAAACTATTCATTATCATAGTTTTCATGTTCTATTCTCCATATTTTAAACTTTTATTTAATGTGGGTTCTAGAACATCTATAATTTTCCTATGATTCTTAAGTGCTTTCCTAATATCTCTTTTCCAATTGTGCTTGTTGTCTTGTACCAATATGTTTCATGATATTCTTTTTTTCTCAAATTAAAAATATAAAGTTGAACAGATAAAAGAGCTATTAGAATGACACTTAAAAGCCACCAAACTATTTTTTTCTACGGACTTATACATATATCTTTTCATCTTGTAAAATTAATTATTTAAACCCAGTTCTTTATCATGATACTTATTTTCTTTAGGCTATGACAACAATTATATGATGCAACAATCTCTAGAAAATGCATATAGCACCACAGGCTTAATTGTAAATTCAAGCTACATTTCTTGGAATTAAATACTATAGACAAATCATTTATGCAAAAAACCCATGTAAAACAACTTGTAGCAAATAATTTTTATTCTAACACCTCTTATATGTAATTTCTCTATTTTTCTTCAATATTTATTGACAAAGAACATAGTTCGAATCTTCTATCAATATGTTTCGTGATATTTATTTTTCCTGATCTTCTTGAAGCTCCCTAGAACAAACTGTCTGGGTTTGTTTATGTAAGGAGTCAAGCTTGCTAATTACATGGGATGGAAGTGTCTTATATCAATATGTTTCATTATATTATTTCTTCGTCGTCTGTTTCAACTTCCCCAGAACAAAATTTTCTTCATGATATTCCTTTTTTTAGTTCCCCATAACAAAATATTCATTATTGTAGTTTTCCTCTTCTATTCTCCATATTTTAAAGTTCTATTTAATGTGGTTTTTAGAACATCTTCCATTTTCCTATGATTCTTAAGTGTTTTCCTAATAGCTCTTTTCCAATTTCTCTTTTTGTCTTGTACCAATATGTTTCATGATATTCTTTTTTTTCTCAATTGCTTGAACTTCCCCATAACAAACTGTTCTTCATGATATTCTCTTTTCTAGTTCCCCATACCAAACTATTCATTATCATAGTTTTCATGTTCTATTCTCCATTTTTTAAAGTTCTATCTAATGTGGGTTTTCCAACATCTATCATTTTCATGTGATTGTTAAGTGTTTTCCTAATAGGTCTTTTCCAATTTCCCTTCACCAAAAAAGTTTAGATATGGAAATCTATGTATGTGAAATTACCTACAAAGAATATTCAAAGTAAAGAACCAAGTTCAAGTCAAATGCATGTATAGATTTGAGTTTGAGACACATTCTTGCTTACCTGAAATTCTATCACTATCTGGACAAGGTGTAATAGCAAATTCTATGTAACAGTTGGCTTCTCAATTGAAAATTCAAGCTACATAATTTGCCACTAAATATTATAGACAAAATAGGGAAATTGTAAAACAACCATTAGAAAATAACTTAAGAATCATACATAAAACACTGATGATTGAAAACCCAGACTAAACATATTCATACAAGACAAGTAGTTTGTGTAAGAGTTGGATTTCCAATTCAAAAATTGAGCTACATTCTTTGGCACCAAACCCACATTAAATACAACTCATAAAGCCAATGAGTAGCAATAACCTGTACAAAATGCCTATAATTCCATAGACTTAATCAAAAATTTGAGCTACATTCCTTGGCACTAAATATTCTAGACAAATAGAGAAATTGTAAAAGAGCTATTATAGGAAAAGTCCTATTCACGACTGGGCTAATAGAAAATCCCATCGAAAACTTCAAACAAATAAATTAAGCAAATAAAAGAGATATTAGAAAGAATAATACTTAACACCCACCAAAATAATTTTAAATCCAACATGTTTTTTCTTTCATACTAACCCTCTGCATATATATACATATTCAATCACTCCTATGTTAATTTGAAATTGGTCTTATGTTAATGGGTGTAACGAAAAAGATGCACATAGATAACTAAAACAATAAATAGAGGGCGATAAAATTACTAGCCCTAACCATATTTTTTGACCAAAGAAACGATATTTGACTACAATTGCTCCTATGGTAATGGGTATAAGGCCATATATATATGCAATCACTCCTATGTTAATTTGCAATTGGTCCTATGTTAATGGTTGTAATGGAAAAGATCCACAAAGATAACAAAAAAAAATGGAGGGCAATAAAATTACTAACCCTAACCATAATTTTTGACCAAAGAAACAAGAATTAACTACAATTGCTCCTATGGTAGTAGGTATAAGGCCAAAGATGCACATAGATAACAACAAACAATAAACAAGGGACGAAAAAATCACTAACCCTAACTATACTTTTTGATGAAAGAAAGAAGATTCAAGTACACTTTCTCCATCCATGCAAAACCATAACGCCAAACACCCATGTAAAATGACTTACAGATTGTAGACAACAACAGTTTTAACATAAACAATAAATAAATCATTTATGAAAAACACCCATGTAAAATGGCTTACACATTGCACAAAACAATAATTTTAAAACACTCGAATCTCCTATAAATGGAGACAAAGCCATTGATTTTTACAATAGTCTCCTATCAAAGGAACCACAAAACTAAAGCCAGTGTTTTTTAGAATAGTTTGCTATCAAACCAACACCACAATGGCTCTTTTGAAAATGCAACTTAATCAATATATTTTCTTGCACATTTCAAACTTTCCCACACTGGAACACCCATGTAAAACAACTTACAGATTTTGGAGAACAACAGTTTTAACATAAACAATAAATAAATCATTTATGCGAAACACCCATGTAAAACAACTTCCAAATTATAGAGAACAAAATTTTTAAAAACCTCCAATCTACTATGAAACTGATGACAGAGCCAAAGGTGACAATTTTTACAATAGTATGCTATGAAACCAACACCATAATGGTTATTTTGACAATACAACTTAAAATAAGTATAATTTCCCATGTTGCAACACTCAATATTGCATTTACTTCATCTACCCACATTTATTTTGTCTGTCCCCATTGTACAATAATGACAATATGAATTAACACTCCCATGAGCAAACACTTATGATCCAACTTACACATATCAAGGACACCAACTCCACCACCACCAACAAACATAATTACCAAGCTCCACGTCACCACAAAAAAACCCAGTCAAGTCACCACCAGCCAAAACATCTCCAACACCGAAAAATCCAATTCACGACTAGGCTGATGAAAATCATGTCAGAAAATTCAAACAAAATAGCCTATCGGCTAATTATAATGCTACTAGTCATTTGTAGACATGAAAAGGAACGTCTTTGAGCTTTACGTATGGGTTTGTTGGAAATTTTTGGAAGAAATTTTGAGAGTGTTTTCTTATAGGATCAAGCAATTTTAAATCCTATAAGGAATGATTGCATGAGTAGTAATAGCACAAATTCAATAAAAGATAGATATAGAATAAACTAGCAGTAAAGATGGCTCTATGTAGTGGAGCATATTTTTTTTCAAATGATTCAAGGAGTGATGAGGAAGTAATAGTATAAGTTCAATACATCAACAATTCAATTACATAAGCAAAATAATAATAATTTTGATGATAATTGGATTCAATGGGTTGATGATAATTAGATTCAAAGGATTGTAACTTTTTGTGGTTTGTTGTACTTTTCCTTTATTTTCTATGCTTACTAATAGTTCTTCTTTGATCATGTTTCTTTTTAGTCTATCTTTTTATTTTTTTCATTGTAGTAAAAGGATTTGGTTAGTTCTTGAATTACCTTATAAAATATTATTGATTCCACAATATGTAAGATATGGAATCTTTAACTCATCTTTAAATTGTTTATGATGCATAAGTGATGGAAAAACTATTATAGTTGAAGCAAACACTTTTAGGAATGCTCCCATTATTTATACTAGCATGTCTACACAATTATGGGATGAACATAAATCTTAAGTTTTTTCTTCATCACTTCTATTAGACTATTGCTAACATCATTGATTTCCCAATAATTGCTTCTCCTTTTAGATATTTACATATTTCCATTTCTCCTACTTCTCTTCAAAAAAGATATTGGAATGTAATATTAGATTATGTGGATTGTCATATTAATCATTAGACTCATATATTCCTTCCTTTAGTTGGTCCCATGGCTCTCCTCAAATTTTTCATATAAGCTCTCCCAATGTACATATTTAAAATTCACATGGCTCCACAAGGTATCATGTTCTAAATCTTGAGTGAGAGACAAGAAAAATTCGTTTAAAATAAAATTTTGAGAAAAAGAAATGGCATCTAGTTAATTGGGTTGAAATATATCAACCCAAAGAAAGAGGTGCATTAGGGATGAACATCTCCCTCCTCAATAATGTTTTGTTAACTACCAAAGCATACTTGAGATGGAATGTGGAGGAGACTACCTTATGAGGGAATAATTTTAAGTTCAAGTACTTACAAAATTAAAAATCACTCTTTCATGTCAAAGATGCCTACTCTATTTGGGTAATTTGCATCTCATATATGGAAAAGCATTAAATTGGGAAACAATATGAGTAAAGAAAAAAAAAAATTGGACTAAGAAGGCTGACAACGTTCTTTTCTAGGACGATGCTTTGGATTAAAAAAACCCAATGATTATTGAGTTTCTTGATCTCCTTGAGTTAAAGCATAAATTTATTAAAGCTAGTTGGACTCATGCCTTTGAATTTTAGTGTGATTTCATACAAAATGATGTAAATATTTGAAAATTAAAATCTAAGGAGTATCCATCTACCCTATAGTCTATCTATCTACCCTCCCTCTCCCTATTATATACATGATATGACAGATGACCAAGATGACTTGTAATAATTTTTCATTGACCACTTGGCTCAAATCATAGCTTCTTGCAAGGTTTCTCTATACAAGTGCTCTAACATCCTCATATGGGGATTATTAAGTTCTATAATTTATTCTATTCAAACTACTTATGAGACTCTTCTTCTGGAAATATAGACATTAAAAATTCTAACCTTTAGAACAAGGTGTGGAATCCTAAATTTTAATATAAGGTTAATGCTTTCTTGTCTCTAATCATGTTAGCTAAGTATCTTCATGAATTTATTCTTTGGAAGCATGGTGTTTTTGGTTTGAGAATATTTGGGCTTTATCTCAAGTATGAAGGGAACAAGAATTATCTCCCCTTTTAATACCCCTTTACTAATTCCTTTGTTGTTTATGGGGTGATTTGATGGTAAGCCCATGGAAGCATCATGATTCTATTAGATGATGTTCCCTTTGTAATTGAAAGTTAGTATTTGTTTAGTTTGGTGAAAAATATACTTGGAATACAATTGGAGGATCTTTATAGATACTAGAAAGCACATCAGTCAAGTCTAGGGGGAGAATTATAGTCAATGTAAAAGACCGTGAGATCAATTTTCAATTCATTATCATCAAGCTAATTATTCATGGGAATTCAAAATCCTCAAAATAGTGGGTATTACTATGAATCCCCTCTCTCTCTCCTCTAACATTAATAACTCTCCAAAGGATCAAATAATCCATTGGGAATGACTATTTCCATGCCAAGTGAGAATTAATTTTTATATAACTTCAAGGGACAATATTGGAAATATGGACATGGCATATGTTTTTTATGTGTTCAATTTTGTGATAAAAATACAACCTAGGACTTAATGTCTATGAGCTAATCAGAATTACCAAGAAAATAAATAAATAATTTAGATATATTTAACATTGTGGATCTTAATTACAAAGAGAATTGTACAAATATATAGATCTCTTAGATTCATGAATTAAGGAAACTCCTTATCACTCCCAATTAGGAGATGAGTCAGCTCAATCTAATTAAGAAAAATATGGGCTTGACCAAAAAAAAAATCATAATCTAACTACCATGAATTAAGGATTGATTAGATAGTGATGAAACTTGTGTACCTCAATTTAAGGTGATCATACATAATTATTAACTACCTTTAAAGTTACAATAATTAAATACTCATAATATCCTAAGGAAACTAACTAATAACTAGGTGTAGTATTACACTTTGAATAAAATATATATCCTAGGTGAAGTAAAATATTTACACCAGCATGCCCCTTAAGTGTAATTTAGGATGAAATATAAATGATTTCTAGCAACAAGGTCATTTTAGGTACCCTAGTACAATGACACACTTTAAAGAGGGACGAACGGACAGACGGAGAAAGGGAGGGAGGGAGGGAGAGAGAGAGAGAGAGAGAGAGAGAGAGAGAGAGAGAGAGAGAGAGAGAGAGAGAGAGAGAGAGAGAGAGAGAGAGAGAGAGAGAGAGAGAGAGAGAGAGAGAGAGAGAGAGAGAGAGAAATGTGAAGAGAGAGAGACTAGGCAACCCCCAAGATGTGATGCATCTTGTGCCAATAGTGGATGAAATAAATCCAAAGGTGAATGTTGAAGCTCTTCACATTTAAGAAAAAGAATATACTAGAAGAAAAATAAAATATGTGAGCTAGAAGTTATACAATGGTCCCAATGTCAATGTTGAGAGGTGGCATGTGGCCAATTAAGAGTCCTAGGCCTAACTAAAGAGGATTACTATTCAAGATTAAGTGAATAGATGTGAAATTTTAATGCATACCATGTGGCCATGATGTGCATCTTATGAGATTTCATGTTGTAAATAATCACATGAATCCTTTAATGAAGCATATTTAAACTCTATAAGAGAAATAGGT
>VDFB02113816.1:48910-133572 GCA_007258455.2 Sequoia sempervirens
TATTTGCAAGATGTATTAGAATAACACTTTAGAATCACATGTAAATGGGATCTCAATAGGAACCATTCACCTTTATTCCATTTTTTTGGCCTATGTATGTTTTTGTACCTCTCTTAAACTTGTATTTGATGTGGGTTTTTTGACCATCTATCATTTACCTATGATTTTGAAGTATTTTTGTAACTATTTCAGAATCTCTCAAATGGTAGATAATCTAAAATAGATTTTATATGGAAGTTTAACATATGGAGAGTACAAGTTGCAAACCATAGATATGGAGATTTTCTTATACAGAGCTTCTGTTGTAAAAAATGCATATAGCACTAAGGATGAATACAAATAACAACAAACAATAGGAGGAGGGCACGAAGCATACACGGGCCAAAAAGAAAATAAACCGGTCAAAACGTAGAGGTCAATCTTATGTTTTAAATACCCTGTTACAGGCAGCTTCAAAGAGATGAGAGAAAGAGAATATCATGAAACATATTAATATAAAACAAGCAATCTATGTGACAGTTGGCATTTACCTATCACCTACTTTTTTGAGATTTCCACTGGGGTTTCCATCTGAGCAGCCATGGTTAGAATTTCTCAACGCATCTACATTTTTTTTTTTGATTAGCTGAAAATCCAACTATACAAACTTGGACAAATGTAATGTGTACAATAGACAATATTTATTGTAGTCAAGTGCATGTAAGAATCCATGCGTGAATGCATATATATATCAACAAATATATGGAGGCTATCTATCCATGGAGGAAGAAAAAGGTTGAATGTATAGCTCAAGAAAATATAAATCTATAAAACAAACCGTGTTTATGCTTACAACTATGGTTGTATTTTAGGTACCAATTGTCTGACACATGGGCTTCATATTTCATTCTTCATCTATGTTTGCATTATCCCCAACATGATATTACTGCAAAGCAACATTTTATTTCAAGAACATATTAAAATATATTATCTAGTTAAATGCATATGGAATGGAAAAAAGGCATTGGAAAATGACTTACAGCAAAAGTAGAAGTCAAAATGCTATAGGCTACAGAATGTAATAGTTGGGAAGCTCTCCAATCTAGTATCTAATGGAGGTGGATGGAAACTTTGTTCAGTAGCCTGCTATGAAACCAACACCATGGTGGGTCATTTGGAAATGGAAACAAAAAAATAAACATCCAAATATTAGAATAATGTATAATACATGTACTCTCTTTCGTGGTATCATGCAACAATCCTAGGATGTATCAACCCTTACAAGAGCGAAAACCTAACATTATGTTTCCATTGAACAAGGCAACTAGTACCATGACTAGAAAACCATGTGGTCAACAAGCTCCATCATCATTGTAAATAGGCCCAATCAACCCATTGCAAATAGCATGGAGTTTTAACATATATGAGAAAAACAAAAAGCAATCTAGACAAGACTATATATTTATGAATGCAATATACAAGAAAAGTGAAATAGTGAAATGATAAAAACGATAATTTTATATATAAACATTTGCAGCTATTTGAATGAAATAAAGCTAATAGAAAAGCTAACAAGAAGACATAAGAATTTTTGGAAGCAAAGAATGAAGCACAAATGTCAAAACTCAGGGTATATAGGCAGAGAAAATAGAAAACACAAAATGGTTGCATAATTTTAAACTCATTAGTCAAATGGAACACAATTTTTTTTTAGAATGTTTCTAGAGTATGTGCATATATAGTTCAATATACTAGAATGTTCAAAACATGTTATTGACTTATAGAAATTTTGATCTCTACTTATTGTTGGTTGCAATCTCTATGCATCTTTGACACTTGAAGTTGTTTGTATTTGTAACAGCTATAACTGTATGTTTAGAGTACTGCATGTTAAAATCGATTGAACGAGAATTGCAGGTATGCTAATAAAGAATTGACACGATGGAATTTAAAAAAACTTGGAAAGACATGGATAGGTGGAATATACAGAAAAGTGTATTCTTCTGAATGCCATATACCAAAAGTATGACACAACAAAATCTTGAAATGAGAAGTCAGTAGATTAATATTTATGGGTGCATATTTTCATACTAAATTTAACAAAAAATGTATTGTTGAAGGTACAGAAGAAAGTAAATAGGAAGAAAATTATCTTTACCATGTAAAGCTAAAGAGGTTGCAAAGCATTGAATAAATGGGAGAAATTTAGTGTGGCAGTCAAAGACAAAGTATATAGGCACAAAAAATGGGAAATAGAGCATAGGTGTATAATCTAAAACCAATCAATCAAATACAATAGGATATTGTTGAAAAAGTTTGTGGAATAGTTGAATATATACTTTAATAGAATGGAATGATCAAAACATGCCACTGGCTTGTACAAGTTTTTTTGTCTTCTTATTGTTGCCTAGTATCTCTATCCATCTTTGCACAGATTATTACATGGTATGCTTCTATAAAATTTAACTTAGAAATCCTTGAAAAGAGGATGGTATACAGTCTGGGCCAAATGTAAGAATAATTTTTTTGGAGCATTTTCTATAAGCTAGAGCACAAGCTGGGGGCGAAGGAATTTGATAGGGGCTAGAGTTGTTCCAAATGTGCCTCTTCATTGTGGCATCGAGCAGTGATATGTTGTTGCTAAGTCTGGAGTATCTCTCAAATGATAATGATGGATCAATGCAGAGTCTTTCAATTTATTTAACATGAGAGATAGTTGTAAAATTCAACCCTTTCCTCTCTTTGTTGCCTATATTTATCGTTGCTCTATCTAATGTTAAGCCTTGTGCTTTATGTATTGTGATTCCCCATGCCATGGTGAGTGGAATTTGAGTTTGACTATGCCAAGTTATAGTTGGGATGGGGATGGATCTTGGGTTCTCTGGGTCCCATGGAGGGCCAATGCAATTTTGGAAGTGAACAACAACATAATTAGGCAAATTTGGTAGTTTACAATGTGCATTGTACACAATAGCCATAACAAGACCAAGGGACCCATTGAATAGGCCAACTTGAATCCATAAATTTTTTGTTAGCATCACGTGTTCACCATCACAAAGTAGCAATTCTAGAAGAATATGGTCATCATCTCCATGATCATATGTCTATTGTTGTCCCACTCGAGCAATGCTAATGGCTATGGGTAGGTTTAACTGCTTGATTATTTTTCTATTGCAGAATACGACTAAGTCATTTGTGGCAAACAAATGTGTAGCAACATCAAATTGTTGTCTTGTTGTGGCTAAGAGTATTTTATTTTTTTGTTTCATGAGCTCTTCCCAGTCATTGTGGAGAGCCTCACCATTTCTTATATGGAGAAGGATTTCTTGAAACTTTTGTTGGGAAGGGTTATCTCCTTTTTGGAAAAAAATAGTGTCCAATGTGACTGAGACTATGAAAGTATGCCATAAGGCTACATCCGATGACCATGAAGCATAAATAGGGGTATCTATGACAGGTGGCAACTAGGCAAGATCACCAACAAGGATGATAGAAACACTACCAAATGGCTCCCTCTGGTTATTAGGGAATGCTTGGTGCAAATGGCTATCCATTTTCAACGACTTCGTGCCTAGAAAACTCATTTCATCTATCAAAATGTATTCAATTTATTTAAATTGTTCTTGGAATATTGTTAATTTCTGACCTTGCAAAGGATTAATATCCTTTATGGGAATCCAGAGGGTTATATGGATTGTGGAGGTGCATATGTTGTATGCAGCAACACCTGTGTGGGCCAATGTGAGAAACGAGCTATTGGATCCAGTAGTAGATGTGTTTATTTTTTGTCTAATACAATTTATCAAAAATGATTTTCTAGTGCCAGTTGTCCCTTGAATGATCATGTTGAGAGGGCCTTTGGGGGAAGGTTGTATGCGATGGGACTGGATGATTTGAAGAGCCACTTGCTATTTTGGTGAAAGCTGATGGGATTATGTATTTACAGGAAACAATTGTATCAAAGCTTGCTCACGTCATGCCTTGGATGATGGGATGAACTGCAAAGAAATATTATGAAGTTGTTGAGGCACATGGTTTGTATTCCATGAATGGTTCATATCAAAGTCCCACCTACCCAACAGTTGGAGCTGATTTATACTGAAGTTAGTGGTTGCACCAAGTTGAGATGAAACTTCCCATTTATATTCATCCATAGAATGTCGATGGCTCAAATCATCAGTATCATTGCCATGTTCTTCTTCAATCGAGGATGCAACTGGAATTCTATTAACATGCCAAGGATGACAACTAGCTATTTTTAAGACTTTCCAATTTTGTATGATCTCTTGTTTGGCAAGACCTATATCTATCTGTATGTTTCAGAAAGGTTTGTATAACATAAGTTCAGTCCAAAAAAATGTCTCAAATATTTATGTATCTTCAACGAGAATAGTTTTGAACAATGGGTACATAAGGACAATTGTAGGCTAATGTCTTAGTTTCCATTTGGCTTTTTTGCACTACTCTAAATGTGTATATGAGTAGACCAAGTCAATTAGGGATACACCACCTAGCTCTAGAGGCCTTTGCATATAGCAATGAATATAATTTTTGGTAGGCCTTCATCAAAATCATCTTTATTTATATGGAACCATGCTTTTTGGCCAAAATTCAAATGAACATATTGTCATCTTGAAGTGAGAAGAGGAAATTTATGTAACATATGACACATCTCCTATGCAAAGATGTCACACTCCACAAGAATATTTATCATGAATTTTTGATATGCAAGTAGTGCTCTATCCTCAACTATATTTGTATTTGTAAGTCTTTTCAACATATCAAGATAATTTTATGATTTCTTCTTAGATTTGGTTGCATATTTAGAAATATAATTTAAAACGATTTTCCTAGAAACAACTAGCTGGTAGTCAACATCGGTACACGAAATTGCAAGCATGGGTGGGCTATAAATATTTACATGATCATCATTTCTTGCTAGCTTGTAGGATTTTTTAGACTCAGCATCAGATGTCAATGTAGAGGTAAGTTTTTCCTACCAAGGTGCTTTATACCGACATTGTAATTGCTCTCCTTTTTTCCTTAAACAAGTATATTCAAAGCATTTTGTGTGCCTTTGAACTGTATTTAGCAACTCTTCATAATCTATGATTGGATCACTAGAAATAATCTGGCTCGTGGAAAGAAAGCACAAATTTTCTTCAGAACAATGATACATTCTAAGCAATCTTTTTGCAAGGCAATGAGGATTCCAAGCTGAAACATATATATCAAAAAAGTTCCTTTCTATGGTAACATCATGGTGATTTGACCAATCAAGAGTGTCCATGTTGGGGGCTTCTAGAAGCCATGAAAAATAATGCATATGTGTAGAGCCATGATACTACCATTCATATCTATACCAATAATCTTTTGCATGCAAAAGATTTTCAATCACCTCTTCATAGAAAATAGAGAATCTATGATGCAAATATAAAGACATTATATGTGGATTTTGAACACTTCCATTAGTGTCTTTGTTGAGGGATCCATCACCAAATGAGCCACAAAGAGAAAAAAAATTGCAAACCAACCATTTTGTGTCGGCACAGCTTAAAGTGAAAAAAAAGGTAGGTATTCCAAATTGTTCAATCATTGCAGATTGTTGGGCCTAAAAAGAGTTCCAAAAAGAATAGGTCCTGCACAATGATGTACCAAAACACATCAATTGCTCAGCTATCTGTCCATCAGGAGTAGATTGAAGATGTTCACACAATCCAGACAATGACCTAGGGATTGTTTCTTCCAAATCCACTCTAACCAAGACAAAAATAGTTTGTTGGTTGTGATGTCTCATTATCAAGTTGTAGAGGAAATACCTAAACCTGACATGTTTTCCAAATCTGTGGTCAAAATATCTCATTAAGTGGAGGGCATATTCATGCAAGTGAATTTGAACATTCCTCAGTTGGAGGGGAAGTGTTGCTCTAGTGGGAAACAATGTTGGAAAGGCCATTGTAAATAAACCTTCAGTGTTGTATTCATTAACAGGAGAAGAGTTAATTTTAGGCCAACACAAAATATTATGTTCTTTTTTTTCAATGTGTAATACTTGTTTGATTGTTTGGAACCCTCATTTAGCATTTGGCAAGGAAGGGATAAATGATAAAAAGTTTCAAGAGCCATTTTCATCTTGAGTAGCATGTGTTGAGTTGGTTGATGGCATTAGGTCTTCATCAAAAACTTTCTCTATTGTATGCAAGAAATTGGAGACATGAACAACAACCTCAGGTAACATATTAAGAGCCTCAAGATCAATCTCAACATCATTGTAGTATTTTTCATATTGAATTTTGTATTTCAATGCATCCTTGAAATGATGTTTCTTAACATAGCAATCGTAATTACCACCTTCAATAGTGGTTTTTCATATGATCACAACCTCAAGGTCTTGCAATCAGCATGACAAAAGTTTTTCTATAGTCAAGATATCTCGAGGAAAGCTTATCATGTGACCATGATTGTATTTAAATTAACCTCCTCTAGCGTGGTACACCTGTAAAACCAGAGCCACCTTAGCAATAAGCATTTCTTCAACCTGTGTTAGCTTTTTTACCAACAATGGTTGTGGGCCTGGGTCCATGCCATTTGCAGAGCTAAAGCAGTGGGTCCCTTCTTCACAATAACATCTTACATATGTCATTATTGACCCAGACAGATGAGTGTGCATCCCTATGTAGCTTTCTCTATATATCTAACAATTAGGAAGGTTCAAAAGTGCATCTATGTAGTGCCAGAACCACTTCACCATAGAAAGGTAGCAATCATTGAATATTTCTTTCAAGTGTTCTTGTTGTGCCGATGGAATAGGGGGATTTATTTGAGATTGTATATAAGTGGTGGCATCTACCATTGCCAATGGGAACTGCGAGGGAAGATTGACAGCAGGAAAACCTACAGTTGTGCGTGGTGTAGTTAGCCTTTGTTCCATGTATTTTGTATGATGCTTCACACAAATTTCCTCTCTATGTTGGCTATAGTACAAATGGTTATGTTGCTATTTTTTATCCTTTTTAAGTTTAGCAATTGCTTGGGTTGTACAACTTGAATGTACTTGCACAACCTAGGAGTATACATACAAGCTCAACTATATTAGCATATATGAATATCTATGTATAACCATAGATATATTTAAAGTAGTAATTAAACATAAACATCTAAAAATATATATATGTGTATCCATGTGTATATAAATGTATATTTATGGATGATCACAAAATGAATAACATAGTTTGAACATTAGAATATATAAAAAAATATATAGAAGGATTTTAATTTTTTTTGTGTTAACCATTTCCACTATTTCACTATTGTTATATCCCCCATTTAGAAGAATACAATATTGGATGTACACAACCAGCCATAAGATTTTTTTGTGGAAGCCAAGTGTATATAAAGATTTGTGTAGCCATGTATCTATGCAAGAACAATTATATGGCATTAAAACCAAAACCACACAACCCATGGTCGATATCATCCCCACCATTTTTTATTTCGCCATGGAGGCTCGTAGACTCCAGCAAAACCCCTAACCAAGAACATTATGAAACACCCACATAGAATTTCATGGAATTCCATTACACATCACACAATAACAAAGTAGGGGGAAATCTATTTTCTTCATATCTGATCTATCATATTCTACTCTTTCGACAATAGCGTATGTGCAAGATCATGATGGGCCAAAAAGTGGCAATATGATGGGTATGTGGCTGACGACCTTTTTTTTACCCAAAATTGATGAAATGAAAAGGGTTTTTAAAGGAGATTCTCATCTTTCCACCAATATAAATTATGCTTTACTTTGAATTTAATAAGTAATTATTATTCATTTTCTATTCAAATTACGACTAAGGTCCTGATTGATAGGTTGATTGAAAAACATCTATAGCTTTCAAACACTATCACATTTTTTGAATCCAAAACATGTGTCACATTCTATGGTTCACATACTATATGATTAAAAAAAGAAAAATTGAATTTCATGAATTTTTGACCAAGTTAAGGTGGTCAGACATACTAGTTTTTTTATATTTTTTAAAAGTTGTAATAAAAAATTCATAATTAATTATTTACTTGGAAAAAAATTACAAAAAAATATGCATCACATTGGGACATGAGTCCTCTACTTATATATAAAATCTTATAAAAAAATATTATCATTTTCTGTGGTTAGGGTGGTCAGTGGACACCTACTTCTTATTTTTCCTGAAATTTAAGTATTACTACATTGAAATTTCAAAATTTTTCACCAAATAGATTTTTTTAAACAAACCTAGTAGTTTAGAATCTACATTCAATTTCTACAAATTCTAATCTTACATATTTTTGAAATAATATAGATAACTTATTCAAATTTTTACGTCAAGTTGCCTAACTCTGATTTTTCTGAATTTTTTTCCACTTAAGGGCCTATTTTTTCCATGATGATCCTACACATACTCAATACAACTTAATCAAAGTATACTTTCCCACACTACAAAATTGAATATTGCATTTACTTAAACTGTTGCCATCACACAACAACGACATGATGCATTAACCCTCACACTAGAAAACACTTACCATTCAACTTCCACAAATACATATGCATATACATGCACATACATATACACACACACATATATATACATATACATATACATATACATACACATATGCATATACATATACATATACATATACATATGCATATACATATCCATATGGATAGACATACACATACATATACATATACATATACATACATATACATATACACATACATAGACATACACATATACATATACACATATACATATACATGAAAGGGATGTTTTTATATGTTGGAAAATATCAATGTGTATCTCCTTGCACATATATATGCTTTGTTAGGCTCACCCATGTTTGTATACACCTTAAAGCGAAGAAAAACCAGAAACAATAACACCAAATTTGCAATAGGTTTAACAAAAAGGAAATTTATACCCTTTTATCAAAACAAAAAGGAAATTTATACTTAAGGAATCAGGATCTGAAGGCCGATGGTTCATGCCCTTAGAGTCAGACTCCACAATGGGAATAGTGGGAGATATTAACAAATCAATATTGGGGGTCTCTACAAATGCATCCACAAAACCCAATTCTATAGACATAGTTCTGGGAAATTTTTCCAGGGACAAAATGTTACAATTTGAGTTGACTAATTGCCGACTCTATTTCATAATATAAATAAAAGGTTAATGTATTGCAACTTCCCAATGGAAATTGGTAGATAAATTTGAAATATTGATCTATAACCATTCCACTTCTAAAAATAATGAAACAACACAAGATACAAGAACAAGAATAGAAATGCACTTTTAATACTGTTGAAACACTAGGGGATACATCAACAAGAATAAAAATGATAAATGCACATGGATATACCCCTATATGTATTTGTTTATCTTTGAGGTTGCTTATATAAGTATCCATGCAGTTTTTTTATTCTTTTACTATATTTCTACATATAGCTATATGCAGATATTTGTATATGTTGCTCGCTGGTCCTTTCACCCTTTCTTATCAAAACAATAGGCTATACAACAATAAGTTCATAGAAATGATTAAGTGCATATATGCATTGAATCTCCCCTTTGTCTAGAGATTTAAAAACACACATATCACCAAATATATATATCCATATGTACACATGTATATATCTATTTATATACACACTATTATATCTAAATAGATGTGTATACCATACTTTTTCCTCACTATGTAACTCCTCCCCTTGAAATTTATGAAGAGAGAAAACATCAAGATTGAATTTTCCATCAATTTTCTAGTTAAGAAGGTTACGAATTCAAACCTTTTGTTACCTATAGGATCTTGTCCACTCCAAAGTAAGGCATTACTATAGGGAACAATAGGTTTGAATTTGTAGCCTTCTCAGCCAATCAATTGAGGGAAAATTCACTATGGATGTTTGTTGTCTTCATAAATTTCAAGGGGAGGAGTTATTAATTTGTAATTGCTCCTATGTTAATGGGTATAACACAAAAGATGCATAGTATTGCCATTATGTGAGAGCCACACAATGGAAAAAATGAAGAGCAAGCAAAGGGAAAAAGCTATGCAAACTAGCAACATATTTTTAACTTCAGAGCTTATTAAAATATATATGCCATAGGGGGACTCCTGGCCACCTTTGAGCACAAAAGTGGAATGGGAAATGGTTGCTCGCAGTGCTAGACAATGGAAATGAAGATGGTAGGACTAAGCATATGCAATATACACTATTTTCAGTGTTTTTCAATCTATGTAGTTTCAATAGGGACATTCACTACCAAGGCGCAATCAATTTTACAGATTTCTTATTAACATGTTACACATACTACACCATTAAATGCTTTGTTATTAACAACATCTCAATGCTATATCATTTAATGCTATGGTTGTATTGTAGCAATTTTCTCAGAAGCTAAATAATACTTACATATGCTATTTTTAACTCTTTTTAAATCAAAGTAGACCTAAATACAAATAAAGATAGCATACACAACTATTAAGATACACATGTGCATATATAAATTGTTGTTGCATTCTCAAACAAGCCATAGTGGTCTTGGTTTGTATACATTGGTATATATTTTTTCCTATAATATGTATTTTTTAAAATATGAAATGGGGAATTCAATACATTTATATAAACATAAATTCAAGCTACATTGCTTGGCACTAAATATTATCAACAAACAGAGAAATTGTAAAAGAGCTATTAGACGACAAATCCTATTCACGGGTAGGCTGATGAAAATCCTAGTGGAAACTTCAAACAAATAGCCTATCAGCTAAAAATATAAAGCTAAACAGATAAAAGAGCTATTAGAATAACACTTAAAAGCCACAAAACTATTTTTTTCTCCATGCTTATATAGATATCATAGCCTATCAGCTAAAAATATAAAGTTGAATAATAAAAGAGCTATTAGAATAACACTTAAAAGCCACGAAACAATATTTTCCTCCACACTTATACAAATGTCTTTTCAAATTTCCAAATAAATTATTTAAATCCACATCTTTATGACAATACCTATTTTCTTTAGCCCATGACAACAATTAAATATGATGCAAAAATCTTTACAAAATGTGTATAGTGCCACAAGCTTAATTATAAATTTGAGCTACATTGCTTACCATTAAATATTATAGATAAATCATTTAAGCAAAATACCCATGTAAAATGACTTGTAGAAAATAATCATCATTCTAACACCTCTTATACAATTTCTTTATTTCTCTTCAATATTTATTAACAAATAACATAGCTCAAATCTTGTATCAATATGTTTCATGATATTATTTTTTTCTTGATCTACTTGAAGCTCCCTGAAACAAACTGCCCAGATCTGTTTATGTAAGGGGTGGAGCTTGGTAATTACGTAGGATGGCAGTGTCTTATATCAATATGTTTCATTTATTCTTTGTTCCTCATATGTTTCAACTTCCCCACAAAAAACTATTTTTGAATCTTGTATCAATATGTTTCATGATATTCTTTATTTCCTAATATGCTTGAAGCTCCCTGAAACAAACTGTCCAGGTCTATTTATGTAAGGGGTGGAGCCTGGTAATTATGTGGGATGGGAGTGTCTTATATCAGTATGTTTCATTATATTCTTTGTTCCTCATCTATTTTAGCTTGCCCACAACAAATTGTTCTTCATGATATTCTTTTTTTCAGTTCCCCATAACAAACTATTCATTATCATAGTTTTCCTGTTCTATTCTCCATATTTTAAACTTTTATTTAATGTGGGTTCTAGAACATCTATCATTTTCCTATGATTCTTAAGTTCTTTCCTAATATCTCTTTTCCAATTGTGCTTGTTGTCTTGTACCAATATGTTCCATGATATTCTTTTTTTCTCAAATTAAAAATATAAAGTTGAACAGATAAAAGAGCTATTAGAATGACACTTAAAAGCCACCAAACTATTTTTTTCTACGGACTTATACATATATCTTTTCATCTTGTAAAATTAATTATTTAAACCCAGTTCTTTATCATGATACTTATTTTCTTTAGGCTATGACAACAATTATATGATGCAACAATCTCTAGAAAATGCATATAGCACCACAGGCTTAATTGTAAATTCAAGCTACATTTCTTGGAATTAAATACTATAGACAAATCATTTATGCAAAAAACCCATGTAAAACAACTTGTAGCAAATAATTTTTATTCTAACACCTCTTATATGTAATTTCTCTATTTTTCTTCAATATTTATTGACAAAGAACATAGTTCGAATCTTCTATCAATATGTTTCGTGATATTTATTTTTCCTGATCTTCTTGAAGCTCCCTAGAACAAACTGTCTGGGTTTGTTTATGTAAGGAGTCAAGCTTGCTAATTACATGGGATGGAAGTGTCTTATATCAATATGTTTCATTATATTATTTCTTCGTCGTCTGTTTCAACTTCCCCAGAACAAAATTTTCTTCATGATATTCCTTTTTTTAGTTCCCCATAACAAAATATTCATTATTGTAGTTTTCCTCTTCTATTCTCCATATTTTAAAGTTCTATTTAATGTGGTTTTTAGAACATCTTCCATTTTCCTATGATTCTTAAGTGTTTTCCTAATAGCTCTTTTCCAATTTCTCTTTTTGTCTTGTACCAATATGTTTCATGATATTCTTTTTTTTCTCAATTGCTTGAACTTCCCCATAACAAACTGTTCTTCATGATATTCTCTTTTCTAGTTCCCCATACCAAACTATTCATTATCATAGTTTTCATGTTCTATTCTCCATTTTTTAAAGTTCTATCTAATGTGGGTTTTCCAACATCTATCATTTTCATGTGATTGTTAAGTGTTTTCCTAATAGGTCTTTTCCAATTTCCCTTCACCAAAAAAGTTTAGATATGGAAATCTATGTATGTGAAATTACCTACAAAGAATATTCAAAGTAAAGAACCAAGTTCAAGTCAAATGCATGTATAGATTTGAGTTTGAGACACATTCTTGCTTACCTGAAATTCTATCACTATCTGGACAAGGTGTAATAGCAAATTCTATGTAACAGTTGGCTTCTCAATTGAAAATTCAAGCTACATAATTTGCCACTAAATATTATAGACAAAATAGGGAAATTGTAAAACAACCATTAGAAAATAACTTAAGAATCATACATAAAACACTGATGATTGAAAACCCAGACTAAACATATTCATACAAGACAAGTAGTTTGTGTAAGAGTTGGATTGCCAATTCAAAAATTGAGCTACATTCTTTGGCACCAAACCCACATTAAATACAACTCATAAAGCCAATGAGTAGAAATAACCTATACAAAATGCCTATAATTCCATAGACTTAATCAAAAAATTGAGTTGCATTGCCTGGCACTAAATATTCTAGACAAATAGAGAAATTGTAAAAGAGCTATTATAGGAAAAATCCTATTCACGACTGGGCTGATAGAAAATCCCATCAAAAACTTCAAACAAATAAATTGAGCAAATAAAAGAGATATTAGAAAGAATAATACTTAACACCCACCAAAATAATTTTATATCCAACATGTTTTTGCTTTCATACTAACCCTCTGCATATATATACATATTCAATCACTCCTATGTTAATATGAAATTGGTCTTATGTTAATGGGTGTAACGAAAAAGATGCACATAGATAACTAAAACAATAAACAGAGGGCGATAAAATTACTAACCCTAACCATATTTTTGACCAAAGAAACAATATTTGACTACAATTTCTCCTATGGTAATGGGTATAATGCCATATATATATGCAATCACACCTATGTTAATTTGCAATTGGTCCTATGTTAATGGTTGTAATGGAAAAGATCCACAAAGATAACAAAAAAAAAATGGAGGGCAATAAAATTACTAACCCTAACCATACTTTTTGACCAAAGAAACAAGAATTAACTACAATTGCTCCTATGGTAGTAGGTATAAGGCCAAAGATGCACATAGATAACAACAAACAATAAACAAGGGACGAAAAAATCACTAACCCTAACTATACTTTTTGATGAAAGAAAGAAGATTTAAGTACAATTTCTCCATCCATGCAAAACCATAACGCCAAACACCCATGTAAAATGACTTACAGATTGTAGACAAGAACAATTTTAACATAAACAATAAATAAATCATTTATGAAAAACACCCATGTAAAATGGCTTACACATTGCACAAAACAATAATTTTAAAACACTCGAATCTCCTATAAAATGGAGACAAAGCCATTGATTTTTACAATAGTCTCCTATCAAAGGAACCACAAAACTAAAGCCATTGTTTTTTAGAATAGTGTGCTATCAAACCAACACCACAATGGCTCTTTTGAAAATGCAACTTAATCAATATATTTTCTTGCACATTTCAAACTTTCCCACAGTAGAACACCCATGTAAAACAACTTACATATTCTGGAGAACAACAGTTTTAACATAAACAATAAATAAATCATTTATGCAAAACACCCATGTAAAACAACTTCCAAATTATAGAGAACAACAATTTTAAAAACCTCCAATCTGTTATGAAACTAATGACAGAGCCAAAGGTGACAATTTTTACAATAGTATGCTATGAAACCAACACCACAATGGTTATTTTGACAATACAACTTAAAATAAGTATAATTTCCCATGTTGCAACACTCAATATTGCATTTACTTCATCTGCCCACATTTATTTTGTCTACCCCCATCGTACAATAGTGACAATATGAATTAACACTCCCATGAGCAAACACTTATGATCCAACTTACACGTATCAAGGAGACCAACTCCACCACCACCAACAAACATAATTACGAAGCTCCACGTCACCACAAAAAAACCCAGTCAAGTCACCGCCAGCCAAATCATCTCCAATGCCGGCAAATTCAATTCATGACTAGGCTGATGAAAATCATGTCAGAAAATTCAAACAAAATAGCCTATCGGCTAATTATAATGCTACTAGTCATTTGTAGACATCAAAAGGAACGTCTTTGAGCTTTACGTATGGGTTTGTTGGAAATTTTTGGAAGAAATTTTGAGAGTGTTTTCTTATAGGATCAAGCAATTTTAAATCCTATAAGGAATGGCTGCATGAGCAGTAATAGCCCACATTCAATAAAAGATAGATATAGAATAAACTAGCAGTCAAGATGGCTCTATGTAGTGGAGCATATTTTTTTTCAAATGATTCAAGGAGTGATGAGGAAGTAGTAATAGTATAAGTTCAATACATCAACAATTCAATTACATAAGCAAAATAATAATAATTTTGATGATAATTGGACTCAATGGGTTGATGATAATTAGATTCAAAGGGTTGTAACTTGTTGTGGTTTGTTGTACTTTTCCTTTATTTTCTACGCTTACTAATAGTTCTTCTTTGATCATGTTTCTTTTTTAGTCTATCTTTTTATTTTTTTCATTGTAGTAAAAGGATTTGGTTAGTTCTTGAATTACCTTATAAAATATTATTGATTCCACAATATGTAAGATATGGAATCTTTAACTCATCTTTAATTTGTTTATGATGCATAAGTGATGGAAAAACTATTATAGTTGAAGCAAACACTTTTAGGAATGCTCCCATTATTTATACTAGCATGTCTACACAATTATGGGATGAACATAAATCTTAAGTTTTTTCTTCATCACTTCTATTAGACTATTGCTAACATCTTTGATTTCCCAATAATTCTTCTCCTTTTAGATATTTACATATTTCCATTTCTCCTACTTCTCTTCAAAAAAGATATTGGAATGTAATATTAGATTATGTGGATTGTCATATTAATCATTAGACTCATATATTCCTTCCTTTAGTTGGTCCCATGGCTCTCCTCAAAATTTTCATATAAGCTCTCCCAATGTACATATTTAAAATTCACGTGGCTCCAAAAGGTATCATGTTCTAAATCTTGAGTGAGAGACAAGAAAAATTCTTTTAAAATAAAAATTTGAGAAAAAGAAATGGCATCTAGTTAATTGGGTTGAAATATATCAACCCAGAGAAAGAGGTGCATTAGGGATGAACATCTCCCTCCTCAATAATTTTTTGTTAACTACCAAAGCATACTTGAGATGGAATGTGGAGGAGACTACCTTATGAGGGAATAATTTTAAGTTCAAGTACTTACAAAATTAAAAATCACTCTTTCATGTGAAAGATGCCTACTCTATTTGGGTAATTTGCATCTCATATATGGAAAAGCATTAAATTGGGAAACAATATGAGTAAAGAAAAAAAAAATTGGACTAAGAAGGTGGACAACGTTCTTTTCTAGGACGATGCTTTGGATTAAAAAAACCCAATGATTATTGAGTTTCTTGATCTCCTTGAGTTAAAGCATAAATTTATTAAAGCTAGCTGGACTCATGCCTTTGAATTTTATTGTAATTTCATACAAAATGATGTAAAGATTTGAAAATTAAAATCTAAGGAGTATCCATCTACCCTATAGTCTATCTATCTACCCTCCCTCTCCCTATTATATACATGATATGACAGATGACCAAGATGACTTGTAATAATTTTTCATTGACCACTTGGCTCAAATCATAGCTTCTTGCAAGGTTTCTCTATACAAGTGCTCTAACATCCTCATATGGGGATTATTAAGTTCTATAATTTATTCTATTCAAACTACTTATGAGACTCTTCTTCTGGAAATATAGACATTAAAAATTCTAACCTTTAGAACAAGGTGTGGAATCCTAAATTTTAATATAAGGTTAATGCTTTCTTGTCTCTAATCATGTTAGCTAAGTATCTTCATGAATTTATTCTTTGGAAGCATGGTGTTTTTGGTTTGAGAATATTTGGGCTTTATCTCAAGTATGAAGGGAACAAGAATTATCTCCCCTTTTAATACCCCTTTACTAATTCCTTTGTTGTTTATGGGGTGATTTGATGGTAAGCCCATGGAAGCATCATGATTCTATTAGATGATGTTCCCTTTGTAATTGAAAGTTAGTATTTGTTTAGTTTGGTGAAAAATATACTTGGAATACAATTGGAGGATCTTTATAGATACTAGAAAGCACATCAGTCAAGTCTAGGGGGAGAATTATAGTCAATGTAAAAGACCGTGAGATCAATTTTCAATTCATTATCATCAAGCTAATTATTCATGGGAATTCAAAATCCTCAAAATAGTGGGTATTACTATGAATCCCCTCTCTCTCTCCTCTAACATTAATAACTCTCCCAAGGATCAAATAATCCATTGGGAATGACTATTTCCATGCCAAGTGGGAATTAATTTTTATATAACTTCAAGGGACAATATTGGAAATATGGACATGGGATATGTTTTTTATGTGTTCAATTTTGTGATAAAAATACAACCTAGGACTTAATGTCTATGAGCTAATCAGAATTACCAAGAAAATAAATAAATAATTTAGATATATTCAACATTGTGGATCTTAATTACAAAGAGAATTGTACAAATATATAGATCTCTTAGATTCATGAATTAAGGAAACTCCTTATCACTCCCAATTAGGAGATGAGTCGGCTCAATCTAACTAAGAAAAATATGGGCTTGACCAAAAAAAATCATAATCTAACTACCATGAATTAAGGATTGATTAGATAGTGATGAAACTTGTGTACCTCAATTTAAGGTGATCATACATAATTATTAACTACCTTTAATGTTACAATAATTAAATACTCATAATATCCTAAGGAAACTAACTAATAATTAGGTGTAGTATTACACTTTGAATAAAATATATATCCTAGGTGAAGTAAAATATTTACACCAGCATGCCCCTTAAGTGTAATTTAGGATGAAATATAAATGAGTTCTAGCAACAAGGTCATGTTAGGTACCCTAGTACAATGACACACTTTAAAGAGGGACGAACGGACAAATGGAGGAAGGGAGGGAGAGAGAGAGAGAGAAATGTGAAGAGAGAGAGACTAGGCAACCCCCAAGATGTGATGCATCTTGTGCCAATAGTGGATGAAATAAATCCAAAGGTGAATGTTGAAGCTCTTCACATTTAAGAAAAAGAATATACTAGAAGAAAAATAAAATATGTGAGCTAGAAGTTATACAATGGTCCCAATGTCAATGTTGAGAGGTGGCATGTGGCCAATTAAGAGTCCTAGGCCTAACTAAAGAGGATTACTATTCAAGATTAAGTGAATAGATGTGAAATTTTAATGCATACCATGTGGCCATGATGTGCATCTTATGAGATTTCATGTTGTAAATAATCACATGAATCCTTTAATGAAGCATATTTAAACTCTATAAGAGAAATAGGTGAAGGATAAAAATTAGTGCATGTTATGTGACTACACTAGATGCATCCCATAATATGTCCTATTTTGAATAATTACTAGAATCTCTAAATGAAGTAGCTAAAATTTTAGTGTCAATAGGAGTTGGTGGTGGAATCATAATACATGTCATCTAATTGCAGCTCTCATTCCACAATATATCTAAATATAATTATTACATATGAAAAAGTGGAAAAGTTGTTGGAGGTGTTGGAATCTTAGTGTGTGTTGAAGGACTATATTGCACATCTCATTGTAGTGTAGAAAAATGTATTCCTCTACATTTTCACACTTTTTTGGGCCCTCCTTGTTAAAATTATACTTCTTTATGCCTTAAATTGGCCTCATTTTGAATCCACAAGCCTTAATTAATGCATCTTTCCAAGGATAATCCTAACATGTATCAAGTGACCAATCAAAAATTAATAATTTTGGATTGTATGGCCCAGATTTAGTGATCTGGGACTCATACACCACCTTGGGCATATGGGTCCAACCTAGGTTTTGGGGCCTAGATCTGAATTTAACATTTGACTAAGTATTTCTTGAAAAATGTGTCCCAAGCTTAGCCTAATGGGACTCATATGCACCAAAACTAGCATATGAGTCCCACTTAGCTTAGACCTAATTGAAATTCAAATTCTTGGTAGGATTTTATTCTCCTAGATCTAATTTTTGCTTGTAGTGTTGTAATTTTAGGAAATTTGGCATAAACAAGTATAAATACAAGGTTATTTAACTCATTTTCTCCTAAGCTTTCAAGTATTCAAATATTCTAGAAAATTTGGGATCAAGAGAACTTACAAGAGCTTACAAGAGCATTGAAGATTGATTATCAATCATTTTGGAGCATTATTCAACTATCAAGCATCATGTCAAAGTCATCATGCATCATGTTTGTTTTTGAGCTAACATTTGTGATGTAGGGTTTTATGATTCAAGCAAGCATTCAAGTCAAGATCCATCTCATTCAAGCAAGATTCAAGATACAAATTCATGCTATCCATTTCATACTTTTTTGCAACATCTTATTCAAAGGTTTGGTGAGTTGCAACATCACATATTTGTTCATTCATCATTCCTCCTTTCTATTTCATTTCATTTCAAGGTTTGATTACCAAAATGAGGTTTGACCAAGGAAAACCCCTATCCACTAACAAAAAAAAAAATTCCCCTCTCTTTGATGTGTGATTACAGATATAGGTGGTTTAGGTTGAAGATCTATTGAAGAGAAAGATTGGAGAAAAGTTTTCAAGTTGTCAAAAATGTCACCTCTCTTACAAGATCATGGAAAGTCACTTACAAAGCAAAATTCAATATTTTAGAGATAGAGATTTGGCAGGAGGGAAGCTACAGGAAAGCATTAGAGGATATCATAGTTTTGGAGCAACCCTGATACTAGGACTAAATCACCACTTGTGGTGTATGAGTCCCAGTATACCTATTTTCAAACTTTTTCTATAGATCCTGATTCAACAGTTCTAGATTTTAGTTTCGGCCTGAAACCCTAATCTAGGACTAGATCGCCCCTACTAGTGTATGAGTCCTAGTATGCATCAAAATTAATATTTTTAGGATTTCAGGCCTCCATCCAAGCCTCCTCAAGTTTTCAGGTCCATCTCTGTACTTTCTCAGTTTACTATTCAGATTTGAACTCGTTTCTAGGTCATTTACTTAAGTTTTGTATATCATTAGGTTTTATCATTAGGTTTTGCATGTGATCTGTAATTAGAGGTTTATAATTAACTTGAAAATTAACTTAAATTATAGTTAATCCCAATCCAATAGAAGTGTGTGACTATGTTGTTTAACTGTTGAAATTACAAGCTACGTTCACAATTATATAACTTAATGAAATTAACTAATTACTAAAGTGTTGTAATTAGAAAACAAATAACTAATGAAAGATAGGATAGAGAAGAAGAATAAGAAAAAATATTGAGAGGAACACGAGCTTGATAATGAAGTTCATCCAATTAGGACTACGTCTTTGGGTTCGCTTCCCAATGATGAACCGCTTTCATTAATGATGCCAAACTTGAATTTGTTTTGTTACATCAAAAACCCATCCAAAAATTGGCATAAAAACCTCTCACAATCTCTCTCAACACTTGAAGACATTCCAAATGTCTATGTACACAATAATATCCTCCTTTGCCTAATTCCAATAAGCCTATTATTCTCTCCAAAAGAATTTTCCACATTTCACAATAATTTCCAATGTCCCTAAAAGGCCAAACTATTCCCCTTTTATATTTTATTTTTCCTAATATGGTTTAAAACCATATGATTTTCAAATTATCCCAATCTCCCATTTACAACAATAAATCCCCTAAAAATAATACACATGTTAAAATAAATAGCCCTTATAATTTCGGGCTTTACAATATTCCCATACAATATCATTTCAATTTGATAAACACCTTTAAAATTATCCTAAAACCCCCTTAGGATATTCTCACAAATATTAACATGTAAATAGGGATATGGATTATCTTTTAATAATCCATGTAAAGAGGGATATGGATTTCAAGCCTTAAAAATAGGGATATGGATTATCTTTTAATAATCCCCTTAAAATTATGTTTGAATCCTTTAAGATTTGGGTTTTTATATTTTATGATATTTACCTCTTTTAGAATCTTTATAGATTTGGGCTTCATGTTTCAAATACCTTTTATAAACCTTTTAAAGTCTTAAAGCCCTTTTAAAAATATTTATGCATTTTATTTTAAAGGGTTTGGCTCATATATTTCAGACTTAATTTCTAATTCAAATAAGATAAATGCCTTCAACTGCTTATGCCACATCATCATCTACCACATCACCTTGTTTTTCCATTTCAACAACAATGCTGACTATATAGGTCAACCTACGCTTTTCAAAACTTTGACTGGCTCTATCTTGCTCATATAGACTCATTTTGATGTGATTCAAAAGGTGTTGGAACTGTATTGATGAATATTTCGATTTGAGACTAGTTTTTCCTGATTTAGAGATTATCTATTTTTTAGCCTTGCATTGGCACCTTATTCGCCTATTTGACTGAACCTTTGACTGAGCATAACTTCTACGTACAAAATACTTTTGAGCCCATTCAAATTGTGTCAAGATCATGTCAGGGAGTTCTTTCTGATGATGTTGATTCAATTTAATTTAGAGACTATGAATTTTTTAGGTTTTATAGATCCACCTAGATCATTTATCCCCATTAACAAGCTTTTGGACCACCAAAAGTTTATTTTTACATAGAATTTCAGATAGGGCATTGTCGCCCTACTTTCTCAGTACCATCTATCCACCATGCTGGAATATTGAACATCTGACCTATCATGTACACAAACAAAATTGAGATAGCATTGTCCATACAATTAACTGCATATTCATCAATATTCACTGTCACATCCATCATCCACATATAACTAACTAGTAGAATAACAAGCAACAGTACTGAATAAACTGATGTGAAGGAAAAAGTATCAACATGTTGGATCTCCTAAGTAGGAACATTGTTAGAAAATGAACCATTCAAACCCTCTTTTACCACCTTTGGCTAAATGCTTAATTGTACTTGCAACTAATCCTCGCATTGTGTTGTCTATGACACCCTGTCATATTCATGCTTAGTATCACTGGATGTTATAGACACGAGAGTTAAAGCATTGCTTACATTTACAATCATCTTCATATGCCCTATGTTTACAATAGATCTATCATTCTTCATGTGGTGAGATTTTACAATATATTCAATTCCATGCTTAAACAAATGATACTTGTTATGTCCCCTGTAGAAAATGGATTTCATGTCATACAAGTAAAGACTACCTAGAACCATCCCATAGATGTCAAGTAGAATTACATCTCACTCTGCCTCATCTACAAACTTGGATCTGATTGCAAATCGGAGTTTACATTGCTTTGAAACATGTAGATGAGCATTATCATGCACCCAACCCAATGAATATGGCTTAGGATGAGGAGTTGTTTTTAATCCCAATTTCTTAACAACTTGTTTAGATATTAGATTCACTTGTAATCAACTATTTATGAGTGTATCAATCATTTTTTTTTTGCAATAGCCCTTATATGAAACAATTCATTCCTCTTACTTACAACAGGTACTTCATTACACTTTACAGAACAAGCATGGGAACTAGTACTGGCAACATGAATGTTACCTTTTATACCCACAACTGTGATCTTGGTTTCATCATCAGAATCTGATTTGAGATCATGCACGATAGCTGTAGTCTTTTGCTTACCCTTTCAATCCTTGAACCATTTCAGTTTTTTAACAGGATCCAATTTCCAACACTTTGCATCTTCGTGCCCTTTCTTCTTGTAGTGTGAGCAATAAGGCTTATCCTCCTCTTTCTTTACAGTAGTTGTCCGCTACATTTTCTCCTTTCCTTTCTTGCTCCCTTTGTGTTTATTGGAGTCGATTAAGAGACCATCATGGCTATTCCTCGAGCTTGCTTCCAGATGAATGGATTGCACACTAACTTTGATCAAGGTTGGTTGTATTAAACATAAGTATTATATGCCTCAACTTTTAATGTAATCCACCTATATAATTTAACAAATTTTCTTGTGTATATAATGGAATTCCCAAAATTAAAGCTCTTTTCCTAAAATCCTATGTATAATCCTATAAACTTTGTCCTTTCTCTTGCTCTAATGATTTCCAATTCATTACTAGTTTTTGCATATGACCTAATGTATAGAACTGCTTCTTTAATGCAACTATAAACTCAAACCAAGAAGAAATAATTTTACCATATCGGCTTAGATCTTGTTGAGTTTTTCTCTCCCACTAGATCATAAAGGATGTGCCTCCCAGGCAAAGAGTAGCTAGTTGGATTTTTTGAGAATCCTCAGTAAACTTCTGAATTCTACAATAAACTTCAATATTTTTTATCCAATTATCAAGTTTTTCTACATCTAGTTCTCCATTATAAGTTGACAATTCAAATTTCACATCAAAATTTAACAAAGGTGTAATAGCTTCACACTGTAAAGGTTTTTTCTTCTTTGAAGAAGAAGTAGATGAAGAATATGAAGACCTGGGTGAAGAAGAAGATGGGGATGGATGTTTAGGAGGGTCACTACCACCTCCTATTACTTTAACTTTATCATTTTTTGAAGTGGATTCACCTTCATTTTTCTTTATGTTCTTCAGTTCCTTTTTCTTTTGTCACTCTTGTCTCTCTTCGAAAATAACTTCCACCATAGCCTTCATTTCGAGAAATACTTTTCGGAAATATTTCTTATCAAGCTCTGTAGGACTTTGTTCAACTGCCATTTCTGATCGTGGAAAAGCCCTTCATTTTCTGATCTCAGGATTGAACTCTGTAAGTGCACCTTCTCCTTGCTTTAATTTCAACCTAGTTAACATTCACTTTTGCAATTTCCTATTAAGAGGCTCTGATACCACTTTGATCTTTAATTAGAGGTTTGCAATTAACTTAAATTATAGTTAATCTTGATCCAACAAAATTGTGTGACTATGTTGTTTAACCATTGAAATTACAAACTAGGTTCATGTTTATATAACTTTATGAAATTAACTGATTAATAAAGTGTTATAATTAGAAAAAAAATAAAGAATGAAAGATAGGAGAGAGAAGAAGAATAAGACAGAAGAGAGAGATGAACATGAGCTTGATAATGGATTTCATCCAATCAACACTACATCTCCAGGTCTACTTCTCAATGATGGACTGCTTTCATTAATGATGTCAAACTTGAATTTTCTTTGTTACATCAAAAATGCATCCAAAAACTAGCATAAAATCCTCTCACAATCTCTCTCAACACCTGAAGACACTCCAAATGTCTTCGTGTATACAATAATCTCCTCCTTTGCCTAATTCCAATAAGCCTATTATCCTCTCCAAAAGAATTCTCCACATTTCACAATTATTTCTAATGTCCTTGAAAGGCCAAACTCTTCCCCTTTTTATACATTTGATTTTTCCTAATATGGTTTAAAACTATATGATTTTCAAATTATCCCAATCTCCCATTTACAATAGTAAATCCCCTAAAAATAATACACCCATTAAAATAAATAGCCCTTATAATTTTGGGCTGTACAATATTCCCATACAATATCATTTCAATTTGATAAACACCTTTAAAATTATCCTAAAAACCTCTTAGGATATTCTCACAAATCTTAACATGTAAATAGGGATATGGATTAGCTTTTTATAATCCATGTAAATAGGGATATGAATTTCAAGCCTTAAAAATAGGGATATAGATTATCTTTTAATAATCCCCTTAAAATTACGTTTAAATCAGGTTTAAGATTTGGGCTTTTATATTTTATGATATTTTCCTCTTTTAAAATCTTTATAGATTTGGGCTTCATGTTTCAAATATCTTTTATAAACCTTTTAAAGTCTTAAAGGCCTTTTAAAAATATTTATGCATTTTATTTTAAAGGGTTTCGCTCATATATTTTGGGCTTAATTTCTAATTTAAATAAGATAAATTCCCTCAACTACTTATTCCACATCATCATCTGCCACGTCACCTTGTCTTTCTACATCACCAACAATGCGTACTATACAGGTCAACCTACCCTTTTGGAAAATTTGATCGGCTCTATCTTGCTCATACAAACTTCATTTGACATGATTGAAAAGGTGTAAAAATTGTATTGATGAGCCCTTGGATCTGAGACTACTTTTACTTGATTTGGAGATTATCTATTTTTCGGCCTTGGGGTGATCCCACAATAGTGGTTTACAATTTTTGGCCAAACTGGACACTGAAATTATTTTTTAAAAATAAATCTTCACATTCGGGCACCTATAGCGGCTAAACCATGAAGAATTTGATGATGATGAAAACTAGAGTCTCATCACATTTTGTTTGTAGATTCTAAAAATATTTTTTTCAAAATTTTGGAATCAGATTGCACTTCTTTTTCCATCTCCCACAAAAACTGGTTTTTTTCAAAAAACAACATTTTTAAAAAGCGATGCACACCGTATAATGCAGAACTTTTTTTTGATGAAGGATAAAATTCTAATTCTTTCAAATTTAGATTTGTAACTTTGATATCTAGTGCTTCCACTTGGTTAGACAATTTTTAATTGAATATTTTTTCTTTAATCAAGTTTCGAAGTCAAAAAAATTACAATCCAGACATAGCACGACCGTATAACGCATAATTTTTTTTGTATATATCAAAATTCAATTTTATTTTTTTTGTTGGATCAAGGACTTCAATATGTGGTGCACTCATATTTTTCAATTTTTTTTTTTTGATAATCTACTATTTTCCACATGTGCAAAACAAAGACCTTCATTTTTGATGAAAAACCTATGTTTAATAAAACTAAAAAAACAAATACATAATAAAACCAAAACATATTAAAATGATATTCGTTGGATACCTTGTTCTGAGGAATACCTGATTCGAGTTGGGTTTGTGAAGATTCCTCCATTTTCATCCTCAACCCAACCTCTGAAGTGCCAATATTCAGGTTTTTGTGTCTCAAGGAGGGGATGAGGAATAAAGGGGGTTCACTCGAACCAGGGTTCATTCAAACCCCCCTCCTATAAGGGGTTTTGATGGCTTTTTTTGCGGGAAAGTATTAGGAGGGTTTGGCCAAACCTAGGTTCTAGCGAACCCTTAATGGGTTCGGTTGAACCAATAGGTTCATACGAACCCCTAAAATCATTTTTTTTGCCATGCACTCATTTTCTGTGAGTTTTCCTTCCTCACTTCAATTGTAAACCACTATTGTGGCTTCACCCCTTGCATCAACACCTGATTTGCATGTTTGACCGAACCTTTGACTGAGCATAACTTCTATGTAAAAAATCTTTTTGAGCCCGTTCAAGTTGCATCAAGATCGTTTCAGTTAGTTCTTTCCGATGATGTTGATTTAGTTGAATTTTGAGATTGTGAAATTTTTAGGTTTTTTGGATCCACTTGGATCAGCATGTCACTAGTCTTTCCAAGCCCTAGCTTGATGGTGAAACCCTCTTTAGTCTTTAATCACGCCCTAGGATACCTTATTGTATATCTCTTTCCCTCATTCTATTCCTTTATTGAGATCTCTAATATATCCTTGAATGAACTAAGTGAAATAGGTCCTAAACCCCTAGTTCTATCTCCCAAAAGATAGAACAACCTATTTCCTAGGTTTCACTCATGAACTACTTGTATTGGTAATGTGAGCATGAACGAATGTATATTGGGCATGCAGAGGATCATTTTCTCCAGTTTCATCCACATGTGCAAGGTTCTCTAATGGAACATCACAATGTATTGGAGATTCAAGATATCTATACAACTACTTGACTATGGTAATGTTAGTGAGAAAAATTAGTATGCTATTTGTGATGTAATATTCCATAAAAATTATGGCGTGTTAATCTATAGAAATGCCAAAATAATAGAGAAATGGGAGAAAATTTAGCACACAAAATAATATTATATTTCAATTCCACCCTTTCACCTCATAATACAATTTACATACACATTTATAGGATAGGTAGTTCCTATATTCATGGAGAGCTAATCTCCATGAATATCTCCTACAAGCCTATTATTCGTGAGTTATTATAACTCACTCAACTCATCTACTATTATTAATTATCTAAGTTTTTTATTAAACAACTTAGTTGCATAGCTCTAATTACTCACAATATAATTTACCACACCATAAATATTAGCTAACCATGTGAACACTAATTCCTAACACCCCCCTTAGTGTGAACATGGTAGAAAAACATTCACACACTATTTTGGAGTAGCTCACCCCTATAGCATGTCCAACTATGTGACTCATGACCTTGATCCAAAAGAAAGGCTCTCTCCTTCCATGGTTTTAAATAGGGTTACCACAAACCTTGGCATGAACAAAAACCTCCATCATCTATCCACCTCATGTGGTTTTTTGGATTCTCCCACAAACCCTTTCAAGATCCATGAACTGCACTACATTGGTGGTTTTGTTTTCCACTATGCTTGTACATCAAGGAATTTATATGGAAATCAACATACATATCACAAATATAAAAAACCCATACTAGAAAACGTTCCACAGTACATTCCATAAGAACACAATGTTCTTAATTGTAGTCATTATTACCAATCATTTCCAGTTGAACTTCAACACCATAGACAACCGCCACTGCCATTGGAAGTTTCCCTTGACTTTAGTCATTTTGGTGTGAAATAGGAATGGAACATTGGTTATTATTCCCCCCCACAATGTGAAATTTCCACTTATACACACAACCAAGAATACTAAAAAGCAAATCATATCAAGTTGCATACTATTGTCTTGATCTTGATGTCTAGATCTTGTTGCAAATGATCACCATTGCCAATGAACATACTCACTAGCTGTTCATCTTATAACGAAGTACGACACTCAGAGGATCACTATAGTCAAAGGACCTTTGCATTCATCTGGCTCTCCAATACAATCATTTTTCAACATTCACACACCACACTGAAAAGCTGAAAAAAAAACACACACTACCACATAATAGAAAATAAAATGCCACCAAGGCTGATAAGCGGCCCCGTCATTGGTAACTAACAAGAGGTCACTGATTGACCTCCAACCTCTAATACCTCCATCCTATAATAGATTTTCTACTTAGAAAATTTTACTTTGAAGCTCAATTTTACAATGGCCCCCCACAAGATAGATGTTGCGTACAAGTGATAGTGCGTCCAAATACTTGATTGAGACAATTTTCATTATTTTTGACAATTTAAATTTAAGCATATTTTTTAGATGACAATTAATTACTCTTGAAAATAGGCTTATTCTAAAATGACACAACTTGACTTTAATTTGACACAAACTATCTCTATAAGAACTAATAAGACATCTTGATACTTTGAAAACCTGAATAATGAGTGGACTCAATGCTAATCATTTTAGTTTTAATTTCTAATATAGTTAGAAGCTATTATTATAGATTAAATCAATTAAAACATGACTTGACACCTCTAGTTGAAGATGGACTATGAGTATGCCCCTCTGCACCATGAGGATGTATAAATTGGCAGCATAAGTGGTGACATCAATAGAAGCAAATCAAAAAATAAAGCTAGTGACATCGATGCCTAACTTGTGCATGATGGAGTCATCCTTTACTTCTCAGACTGAGAACATTGATCTCCCAATATAAGACAAATGGCTCTGGGTAGTTGATTTTTTGGGCTTCCTTATGTGAATTTTAAATATTCAATTCATAGTCTACATGTTTTAAAAAGCTAGATTTGAATCACCTAATTCAATAGCTGACAAAACACAATCCTACCACGTATGTCACTTGGTAGTTACATGGTAATTGATATCATGCAAATATATGATAGATATCATTGCCAGGTACATGGCATGCCAAGAAAGAGATGTGCTAGACATGAGGTAGTTGGTTCACATTTATCTTGCAACACAACTACTCAATAGTAGTGATCCACCTCTCTTGTGATGGTTCAACTCTACACAACTAATAGATCCCAATGCTGCAAAGGGATCTACTACCAATGGATTGCAAGGACACTACACAATCCAAACACAAATAGAAAGAAGAGATCTCTCACAATCTCAAGGAGGCTGATAGTTATTCTAAAATCATAGGGCATGCAAGAAAATAACGTAGCTTTGATAATATCACTACAATAGAGAAATCAATCTCATATTATTCTTCTACACCCACTCTAATACCATAATAGAGAAATGGGAGAAAATTTAGCACACAAAATAATATTATATTTCAATTCCACTCTCTCACCTCATAAAATGATTTACTTACACATTTATAGGATAGGTAGTTTGTATATTCACATAGAGATAATCTCCATGAATATCTCCTACAAGCCTATTCTATGTGAGTTGTTATAACTCACTCAACTAATCTACTATTATTAATCTAAGTCGTTTATCTACTATTACTAATCTAAGTTTTTTATTAAACAACTTAGTTACATAGCTCTAATTACTCACAATATAATTCATCACATCGTAAATATTAGCTAACCATGTGAACACTAATTCCTAATATCTTTCCCTCATTCTATCCCTTGATTGAGATCTCTAAGGTATCCTTGAATGAACTAAGTGAAATAGGTCATAAACCCCTAGTTCTATCTCTCAAAAGATAGAACAACCTATTTCCTAGGTTTCACTCATGAACTACTTATATTGGTAATGTGAGTATGAATGAATGTATATGGGGCATACAAAGGATCATTTTCTCCAATTTCATCCACATGTGCAAGGTTCTCTAATGGAATATCACAACCTATTAGAGATTCAAAATATCTATAGAACTACTTAACTATGGTCATGGCAGTGAGAAAAATTAGTATGCTCTTTGTGATGTAATATTCCATAAAAATTATGGCGTATTAGTCTATAGACATGTCAACCAAGCATGTTTATGTTCATGGTGACTTAGCTAAAGAAAAATTACATGGAGATAAAATAGTAGATCCTAATTAAGGTAGTCATTCATTATCACTTCTTTCAAAGATGAATAGTTCTTTGGGTTTAGATTAAGAAAAAATGTTGAAATTAAATGGCTAAACAAAATTGTAATCCTTTTTTTAGATTTGGAAAAAAAAAAAAAATTATGTTTTTAAAATTATCATGTGTTAAGGTTCCCTAAGACTAGAACAAGTGATGGAACTTTATAAGTTGATTGCATTTGTATTAGCACCCTCTCTAAATAGATCAATTTAGACACCTTTATTAACTATAGTTTTTGGCACTTTATAAGTTGAGTGTGATTATAATTTACTTATTATATATTATTTAGGTCATAGCAAGAATTTTGGTTCACTTTTTGGCCAATAATTAGGAGTTTTTTTCCTAAAAATAATTTTTTTTCATAGCTGGAGTAAAAATTTGAAGCACTTATACATAGAATCTTTCAAATTCTAGTAATATGAAATGTAGTATTTTGAGTCTCATTCTCAAATGTGCAATTTATTCTAATACTTAGATGATACACGCTAATTTTTAATAGGAATGTGCAAAAATCAAATTTTAAAAGTCAGTTTTTTAGGTCCATAACATGCACATGTATGACCACCATAATTCAACCTAAATAAAATTACTTTTCTAAATCCTTTTAGGGAAATATGTGTATTATAGTGAATTTTTATGAAGATATATTTTATAAAAAAGCTTCCAAACATATATTTTTTATTTTCCCTAGTTGTTGCGTTTGAAAATCTATCATGTATCATCGACATAATTTGAGCTAAACTAATCATTTTTTAAATTTTTTCATTGTTTAAACAAATATCTATATATTGATGAAATATAAATTTTTAAAATTATCTTAGATAGTTAAAAGATAAAAAATATTAAAGCCTAAAATTTAAAGTGTATGGACCAGTTTCCTCGTAAAATAATTAATAAATAGAAAAATAAGTCCAATTATTAAAAAAAAATCATATTTGAAAACTTGACATCTATAATGGGTTTTAATTTTGTCAAAAAAATTGAAAAAAGTTCACTAGCCATATTGCTAAAGTCAAATTTTCTCCTATTGTTCTTATGATAGTGTACTTTGAGGTCTAAGGCTAAGGGGTGGGTTTCAAAGCCTAAAACAAAAGCAAAGGCATGTGTTTAAAATTTCAAATTTTATGAAATGCTTACCCACTCTAAAATGCATACAAGCATTCTAAAAAGGAGTGACAATATTATGCAATTAGAAACAGTTACCTATTTTTAAAAACAAAATGGGTAGTTGTTTTGAAAATTTAGGTTAGAGAGCTTGATCCTAAATGGGTACCTATTTTGTCGGGATTTTTTTAAGCATAAAAATTCCCCTAGAAGTGGACCCAACATCTTGCACTTATCCTTTTAGGTTTCTAAAGGTCTAAAAAAATGACAATATGTTGAAAGTATAAACTCTAGAATATAATGAGAGAAAATGAAATATATAATGAAGTACAAAAAATACACTTTTAAAAAATAAGACTCACAATTGAATTTGTTTCATCAAATTATGACACTCTAAAGGTCTCAAATAGGTATTGTGCGACAAAAGGTTTGATAACACTTATTTGAACTAGAAAAACTAAGCATCATGAGTAGAAAATAGTTACATCGCTATGAAGATTGTAAAATCATCTTGCATTTCAAAAAATTCTTGTAAGAGGCTCTTCATGTGGCCAAGAAAAGAATTCTTGGATTTCACCTCTTATATTTAAAATGTTTATGGGAGAGGGTATTGTAGCAATCATAAGCTAGTGATTTATGGGCAGTTCCCAAGTAGTGTGTCAATTGAGTGGGTGGTACCTCTTAGTTGATTACTTGGTGTTGGTATGATGGAGTGGTTTGATTATGGTAGTTGAGTGATGGGCATTGGGTGGTAGTGAATTAGTGGCTATCCATATTTCGATTATATGTTTTCTTGACTAAGTACATATGAAATACCTATACATTTTAGGGAGTATTTGTTTTTAGGAGATAGTAAGTCTTGGATGCAAACTCTATAGGAGGAGATGATGACCCTAGATGGTTATAATTCTTGAGATATTGTAAGTTTTCCTAAGAGGAGAAAGTCAATTGGTTGCAAGTGGGTGTATAATATAAGAATACTGGAGTAAAAAATGGTTATATTGGTATAAGATAAGAATAATGGCCAATGGCTACTCCTAGAGAGAGGGAACCAATTTCAATGAAAATTTATCTCATATTACTAAGTTAACTTATACTAGATTTCTATTTTCTAATACTACACCTTATGATTTTAGCATTGAGAAAATGGATGTTAAGATTGTTTTCTTCCATGTAACCTTAAGGAATATATTTATATGTGACAACCTAAAATTTAAGTTATAAATGAGAGTGAAAATTTAGTTTATAAGTTGAAATCCAATCATTCTATGTTAGGCTAAAAGAGTCACCTAGAATATGATACTAGAAGTACGATTACTTTTTATTGAGTTTAGGTTTTCCTAGTAATGAGGAAGATCATTGTTTTTAAGTTAAAATTGTTGATGATCAAATTACAGTCATTGTCTTATATGTGGATGGCATGTTGTTTATTGGTAACAAGCTTATGATTATGGAGATCACAAATTAGCTTTCTAGAAAATTTAATATTAAATATTTGCGGGCTAAAAATGCATTCTTTATATGGAAATCAACAAGTATCAAGTACATAAAAATATTAAGTTAACTTAGAGTAAGTATGTTGATACCATTTTGTAGTCGTATAGTATGCATTCTTACAAATCTATTAGTATTCTATATCATGCTAACACCAAGTTTTATTCAAATATGTTTCCTAAATTGGAATATTATTTTAAGGATATGTTTAGCATGCATTATGCTAGCATTATTGGTATCCTAATATATGCAATGGTTTGTACTAGGATAGATATCACCCTAACAAGGGAATTTTTGAGTAGGTTTATGTCTATCCTTGGTAAGGATCATTCAAATACATTAAGAAGGTTTTCAAATATTTTTTAGGGACTTTTGATTAATATTTTTTTATCATGAACTAATGATGTGGGTATGCCATTAGAAATTTAGGGCTTTATGGATGTAGATTAAGTGACTTGGATAGTTGGAGGTCCATTAGTGTTTATGTGTTATCTTTATTTGGTAATACCATGAAGTGGATGAGTGTAATACAAAGTTTCTTTATCCACTAGCAAAAAAAGGAATATGCTTGTTATGCATGCCTATAAGGAGATGGAATGGTTACAAAGAAATTGAATATATATTATTTTTATTAAAAGGTTAGTATCTAATTAGTTGTAATAGTTATATTTTTATTTGGTTTGCCAAGATTTCCATGTAACATTCTCATTATAAGCGTGTTGATATTTAGTATCACTTTGTTCAGGAAATGGTAGAGAATGGTAAAGTTTTATTGTAGAAGGTTGATGCTCATTAAATTTTTGTAGATCCCTCAAAAATCTAATGATAAAAAATAATTTCTCTAAGTGCAATATTCCACGAGTCTTAAATCTTTTATTTGATTCATTTATGTGTCTTTTTTAATTTATAATGTTGTCAGAATGTTATGATTAAGGTGTTATTAATTTTATGTAAATATTATGTATATTTTATGTCTCCCCACACTCTTTGAAGGTGTACATGGATTCTTAGGATGTAACTAAATAAATTATTAGGTTGATGTAAGAAGTTGGATCCATAAAAAGTTCAAAAAGTGGAAGTGTTTTTCTATTTTTTAGAATTTGTCACACTTGAACTAAAAATTTGAAGCACTTACACATTGAATCTTAAAAGAGTCACCAATATGAAATTTAGTATTTTGAATCTAGTTTCCAAATATGTAATTTATTCTAATACCCAGATGATACAAATTAATTTTTAATAGGCATGTATAAAAACCACTTTTTAAAAGTCATTTTTTGTTTATCATACCATGCACATGTACGAACACCATAATTTGACCTAAATAAAAGTATTTTTCTAATTCCTTTTGGGAAAAGATATGTAACAAACTAAAGATTGATAAAGATATTATTTTGTAATTTTATTTTATTTTTTTTCATTTTGTAGAGAATTGTCTAAAGATTGATGTCATATAATTTTTTTTACAAAAAAATTAATAGATTAAAATTATGAAAAAATTAAAAATATGATATTTCAAATTTATGGACCAATTTGCTTAGAGATTAATTAAAAAATAGAAAACATAATCAAATATTAATAAATTATATATTTGAAAACTAGACATCATGATCTATAATGGGTTTTAATTTCATAAATTAACTTTGAAAAATATCTATCAGCTATATTGCCAAAGTTAGACATTTCTTTTGAATCTACCTTAGTTTTTTAGTTGCAGGTCAAAGGCTAAGGTTCAGGCTACCAAACCTTTCTCAAGCCTAAAACCTAAGAAAAAGTGGGTTGGGATTTCAAATATATTTTTTATAATGGGTTCCCACTTTAAAACAAGTACTCGTTCTATTTTTAGAATGATTACCCACTTTAAAATGGGTACCCATTCTATTTTTAGAATAGGTACCTATTTAGGAATGAGATCTTGATCCAAGGTTTAGGATCCCACTCCTAAATGGGTACCCATTTTTTTAAAAAGAGGTACCCATTCCTTTTGATATATTTTTGGCCAAAACTTCCCCTCTTTGTGGAACCAACTTCTTGCACTTACCCTATTTGTAATTGCTAAGTTTCTCCTAGAATCTTGATATTATTTTATATTCATTCATCAAGGAGGTGGATCACTAAGGTGGTAGTTATATTTTAATTTAGACTCACTAAATGTTATTTTGCAGTTCTAGGTTCTAGCATTGAGGAATAAAGAATTTTTCATAATGGATGGGATCCACATTACTTATCATCTCTAAAATAGAGCACCACACTTGAGGATGTAAATCATTTTGGATTTATGAGCCAAATATCCCTCTATGGGTACACATAAATGCTACTTTAAGATACATTAGTTGTGCCCACATGAAGTTTTGGATCATGTGCATTATTATTAGAAGATGCTCTCTAGGATGGAAATGAGGTTTTTTCATGATACCATGGTTCTAATATCCATTATTTTGGTCAAACTATTCATGTTTTTATCTCTATCTTTGCCAATATATTGGAGGTGTGAGAAAATAGTTTGATATCATATTTTTAGAAGTACATAGGTGCTGCCAAAATGCTATTAGAGTGTAGAGTGGATTGGTTTTTGTTATATCTTGTTCATTGAGGATTACAACATGTCCTTTTTCTTTGGTGAATTTTTTCTTGAAAAGGTTGCTCCACATAATTTTTATGTTATATATTGCTACTTTGATTTTTTTATTTTATTATATTTGCTAACTTATGACTCCCAACATAATATTTTATGGTAATCTAATGTTAGGAAATTAAAATTCTAAATTTGTATACATTTTGGAAATATTTTATTGTAGTATTTTCACCTATTTTCTTAATCGGTTTATGGTTTATGTGGAGCTTTTATGATCACTATTTGTGTGAATTTATTATTCTTGTACTTCTTAAAAAAATTAGCAACATTATGGGGACTTTAATAATTATCCTTTGTTATGTGGATAACTTGGAAGAGTTTTTTAGTTCAAAGAAAAGATAGTGAGCATAAAACTATTTAAGGGAGTACCCTTTATTTTGTAGCATTTTTGTTGTAATGTGCAAATAATTATCCATGTTCTTTGACAAAATAAGATATTTTTTTAATGATATTTTTTTGGGTAGATTTTGTGTTGGTTTGTTCAATACTAGACCAATCACTTCTCATATAATGATATTTCAAGGAGGTATATGTCTCTTGGTGGATAGGTTTCACTAGATTGTGGTACCAAGTGTCTCCAAGTTTTTGCACATTAGTGTGTTTCTAATCATGTGAGGTGATACCATTGAGTAGGATGGTGAAATATATAAGGATTCAGAGAGCTATAAGATATTTGATGAGTAGAGATTATGTCATTGGTTAGGGTTAGTTATATGTGGGTGAATAGTTGTGGTTATTATTCTAACTAGACTAGAGTATATGGTGCATACAAAATCCTATTTTGGAGGAGATTAGACATTTGGATATGTGCTTTGATAATGAGTAGAGGCTAGTTATAGTGAATGTGAGGTAGATTTGTATAATGTGGCTTTACATATATTTTTGAGTATGCTTTAGAGTTGGTTAAGTTTCTCTAGAGTATTCTCTAAAGTTGATTGCAATAGATGCTTATGTGAATCTCATGAATATAGTGGATTCCAATGGGACAACATGGTGGTACCCTTGGTTGTTCATAGATTTGTAGCAGCTTCCCTTTTTCTCTTACAAGGTATACACCAAGTGGGGGAATGTTGAGATTAGGTATTCCATAGACCTTGCAAGTCCTAATTTTGAATTAATTATTTTAATTAGACTTATTTAAATTATTTGTACCTTATTTAGGAAATAGATTATCCCACTTATGACTTGGCCATTATACCATGTGTACATGTCATGTAGTAATATGTGAGAATATTATGTCATGTAATATGTATTAGAGCATACATGACATTGTAAGTGTGTTAATAGATTCTATAACAACCATAAGAGAATTTAAGAGGGGAATTACTAAGTGGATCAATAATATTGACCAAGTTTATGATAGTCTATTATGCATGCCACAATGCATCTTGCTAAAGCTGGAGCATGACCAAATGGGGTGCCCAAGTTAATGGGTTGACTATGAAAAATTATGATAACATCTTCTATTTTACATATAATATTTTACTTTTAGTCTAGAGCTGAAAATTGGACATATGAATTAGAATTTGTGTCATAGAGATGTTGGCTACATACCTCTTATGCTAACATCTAAAATTATTTATGGTTCCCTATTTGGATATTTCCTATTTATTTGGGTGATCGGGTTGATAGGAAATGAGTTTTTTATTACGTGGTTAAGTTGTCAAATTTTCTCTAGAGTAGAATGATATTCTCCATGTTTATGAAGATTTTGGAAGCGTATGCAACCATGATGGTGTTGCTAAATAATACATTAGTTAAGTTCTATAGAGAGTGAGATTTTATACTTAAGGGGTTTTCCCCATGTACATCTTGTGTTGTTGGTTTTTCTATTCTTCTTCCTCTCTTTATTTCTTATTTTACAAGCCATTATGTTGCTAAATTTTATATAGATCTGATATTTGTATTTCTTTCTACTAAGGGTTAATGTTAGAATTGAAAATGTGTCCTACTTCCATTTTGTGGGCATAGTTTGTTTGCACTCATATTAGACAATTCATCTCATAAATTTTATAGTATTGAAGTTGCATTCTAGGTATTTTCTTAACATTGACGTGGTGTTTATAAATAGCTTAGTGGAGACTGTCACATCACTAGAGTTGAGTTTTCCTAGATCACCCCCCTAAATGGATTGAATTCACAAATTTGAGCAAATAATGGACAATATGCATATTTGTGCAAATGACCTATCTGATTGTAATATAATGTATGATTCTTTGTTCCTAAGAAAATGAAATGTGTTCTAATGATTTATCTCTTTTTGCATGCATTTGTCTTATCTAATATATGAATTGATTGCACAAATGAATACAATTAAATGTCAAGACATAAAAAAGATTTCACAAAAGCATATAAAATTGACTCATAATAACTAATGAACAAATATAAAAATTTGAAATTTGAAATTTAACGATTTGAGTTTTAAATTCAGTCTTACACACCATAAAATCAAACCTAAATTAATCCTAGATAATATTGAAATGAAAAAAAGAAAAAGAAAATAAATATATAAAAATAAATACAATAAATATCTTCCAAATAATAATTATATAAAAAGAAATGTAAATAAAAACCAAACTTAACACAAAATATATATAATTTGAGTAAACAAAAATCTATTTAAATAAACATAACAATTAATATAAACTTACAGATTTCACCTTGTGTTTTGCCCTTAGCCCACCATTTTCTTACCTTCCCTCATCCCAACTAGAGCTGGTCTAAAGGATTTTAAAAGGACTTCTTTTTAATCGAATCATTTTATGTCAAGTTTAGATGAAGACGTATCCCTATTTCGATTCCTATAAGACCATTGGTGGCGGGCCCCCTCACGCTCAACTAGCATCTCTACGGGTCCTTCCCCTCACAAACGTACTAAAGTTGTCTTAGACGTGTGGCTTTTAACGTTTCCCCCCTTTGGGAATGTTCATGTATTCTAAACACATAATCCATTGAACTCCTTATATTCCTTTCATGTTTTAAAGTTTTCGAATAAGACATACTACCTATCGTGAGAAGAATACGGGAAGATACCCGCCGAACTACATTCTTTTAGATGCTTGAAAAATAAAATTATTGTTCAATAACTATAAAATTTCCCCAAATTTTTACCAATTGAAAGCCGAGTTATTGTCTAATAGAGAAAGACTTCTTTTCGAAATATGTAAATAGTCACACTGTAAGTAAATTTTGGCTCTTTTTCAAAATAATAAGAAATGATTGATAATAACCCTGGGAACTCGCTCGATATGTTTTAGTAGTAAGTCTTTCTGTGACTTCCCCCTTTCACTTTGACTATAACACCAAATTCTCCACTTCATTCTTTCATCTCACATTTTATCACTCAACTTTCCTACAATATTCTGTTAAAAGCTAGCCATTCCTTTCCAGAATCAAGGCTTAGTACATAAAATGACATTTCAGAAGCAAAGCTTACATAAAAGTACAAGGGACGAGCAGAAATATTGTAGTACAAGTTTTCCAAGGTTATAAATGCAAATTACGGAGAATCTGAGCGAATTCCATTGAAAAAAGCAAGAGAGATGCTGGGACACTGAAGGAGAATAAAGCCAGTATGGCCATGGCAACGCCAGGTCTCGTATGAAGGAGCATGTTCTGCAACCACAGGAGGGAGGAGCAAACATCTGAGTCATAAGTTGGATACCATTTTTTCTCCCAATCCATCCAGTGCTGTGGGGGAATATAATTTATTTCCTCCATTCTTAGCTGATGCATCCGTTGTCTCAACACTAACATATCTTCGTCCACCATGTTCCGATGTTCTGCAAGACCAGTTTAATGTAAGAAAACCTCTTCACAATATACTGTTTTCACTTTTAGAACCAGAAAACTGAACAACAGTCAGAGTTTGTAAATGAAGCAATGAAAACATGTGCAAATCCATACCTGATTCCCCAGAGCTGACAGCTTTAACTGAAAATCGTCCCATGTTCTTCTTTATAGCAATGTTTACAGAGGGCGACTTCTGTACATTTCTCTGCAGAGGCAGCAGCTTGCAGATTGTCCTGCCGGATTTAGCAGTTGCAGTTGAAGCTTTGGCATCCATTACTGAAAATTCTAGACTGCGTTAATTTCTCCGACTTACAAATCCTCTATATAGAATGGGTGGAAACTAACTCCTTGGCGTACAGGGAAAGTAAAGAATAATGGCAATGTGTGATTGGTAGCTAATGGGTGGCAAGTGCAGTGTAAAACATAAATAGCGAAAGAACGTAAGAAATATGCGTAGTTTGCGGAATGGATGAGGAAGTAAGGAGTTGATGAAGGGGAAGCGTGGGGTCCAACAAACGCATAATTGACGCCTCCAAGTTTCCATCATTGAACTAATCCCGCGGCCTTAGTTGGCTTGATTGACCCTTTTCCGCGTTTGTCACCTCACTTTTTAAATTTCCAATGTGTTAAGATGCATGTTCTATCATCCTAGCGCTAGGGACAACACGGGGTTGTTCATAAAGGTATGTATAGGTTCAGCTAAGGATATGACCAATGGATGAATCAAGGTTGTAAAAGATATTTTTATAGTTGAAAGAAAAGTCATTGCAATTATATGAATCTCATCATGTGAAAGAAGACACAATATTGCATAAATTCATTTTCTTTCACATGGAGATCCAAGGCTGTAAAATATATCTTTGTAGTTGAAAGACAAGTTACTGCAATCAAATGAATCCCATCATGTGAAAGAAGACAAAATGTTGCACATATTCATCCTCTTCACATTAAGATTGAGTGAGACATGTGGATCCACAATTCCTAGGCATGATCCAAAACAACTCAATAGACAACCTTAAACTTTAAGAAGGATACATTCCCTCTACATTCTTCTCTTCTGTCATATTTTATAAGTAACCTCTTCTTTTTAGAATATGAAAGTATAATTTAATATTTTATTATACTTTCTTTTAGATTTTAGATTAAAGAACCCACAAAAATAAGATACAAAAACTAACTTTATTATATTTATGCTATCTTTATATTTTGGTAAACATATTATTTCAAATATTAGTGTGAAAAAGTATTTTATCTAATTAGTTTCACTTTAGGAATTATTCACACCTTACCACTTAAGTTTACTTATGTCATTTGTTTTTTGTGTTTCAAGTCATATGATTAAGACAGTTGTTATGATCTTAGTTTTTTTAGGGTTTTATTTAGGGCTGGACTCTTGTCTTTATAGCAAAGCCATCTTATTATTTTATATTCAATATTTTTTTGGTAATATAACAATTCTTTCATTTTATCTCTTTCATGTAGAAGGTAATTGATCTTGCTAGTTAGATTCTTGCTCCTATGAGGTTTTTCATTCTTCCAACATGGTATCAAAGTTTTGAATCAACAAACCCCTTCTCATTTTTTAGGGTTTTAGCAAGATAATTTTACAAGGTGTCTCCTAGAGAGAAATAAACCTCATAATTATGCTTAGACAGTTCAAAACCTCTATTTTTATATGTCATTAAAGGGTTTGGTGATGGAATTTTTTTGAAGTTTTTCTTGGGTGAACTATGTTGCCGCTATACTAGTACATACAGACGTACGAATCTATATGAATACTATTAATACACAGTCTTGATCTCCATGAAATTTTTGAGAAAACGTAATGTTTGTAAGTTTGTGTGCTACTACTACCATTAATGTGGCTCTCATACAAATAAATAAATAAATAAAATAATATAAAAGATTAAAAAAAATCCATTTTTTAATTTTTTGGGTGTACAACCCTACCGTGACAAAGACGATAGTCCCTTGGGGACCACCCCATTAAACGACATGCTACCCAAAGGTTCCACCCCCTTTAATCAGGATGATAACACCTTGGAGTTTGCACCCCTTTACATGGACTGCCATGGGGTTTCAACCTACCCCACTCCCCCTCCAAACATTCACATTTTAAAATTCTTTTAAAATGTTTCTTTTAAATGTTTTTATCTTAGTTTTTCAATTAAAATTTTTAAAAAATAATTTACTTTTTTAAAGAGAAGATAGTACTCTAGCCATGGAGGAAAATTTTCAATTGTATATTTAGAAGCTCTAAATTTGGTAGCACCTCCAAAGTTAGCAGAGTTATTTTATGTAGAGGTATAATTTTTTTTGGATATACCTCTAGAGTTGGAAAATCTTCGTATTTGGTGACAATTTTGTCAAATTAGGTGTTGATATCATGGCAATATCAACAAAGACCTTTATTTTTTGTCCTCTTCATTGTTGGCAGTTTGGATTTTGAATCCCATCTTTAAAGACTTCTTTTTGCTCTAAAAGGCTCTTTTTTAGATAATTTTACAAAAAATGAGCTAGAATTTCAAGCTCTTTGTGATGCAGCAAGTGATTTTCAGTTTTTGCTTCTATTTTTTTCATAATTTATTTTTTAGTGATCTAGCTATGTAGTTCCAATTTTGGGAGCTTTGAAAGACCATAATTTTTTTATAAGGACGCTTTTTTTGGTGTTTTTTAAAAACTGCATACTTTTCCACATATTTTGTAATGGTATGTTTTATTACCTTTCATCTTTTAAAAGAATTATATTTTTAGAATGTGGTAACTTTTTTGCACATATGGGTATGTGCAGGATCAACATGGAAAAAATAGGCCCCCGAGTGACAAAAAATTCAAAAAATTCAGAGTTAGGAAACTTGATATAATAATTTGAATAAGTCATCTACATTATTTCAAAAATATGTAAGAATAGAATCTATAGAAAATTGAATGTAGTTTTTAAACTACTAGGTTATTTAAAAAAAAAAAAACTACGTGGTGAAAATTTGAAATTTCAATGCAGCAATACTTAAATTTCAGGGAAAAAATAAGAAGTAGATGTCTATCTAACCACCCTAACCACAATAAAATGATAATATTTTATATATAAGTAGAGGACTTATGTCCTAATCTAATGCATATTTTTTTGTAATTTTTTTCCAAGTAAATAATTAATTGTGATTTTTTTATTACAACTTTTAAAAAATATAAAAACTTGTATGTTTGACCACCTTAACTTGGTCAAAACTTCATGAAATTCAATTTTTCTTTTTTTAATCGTATAGTATCTGAGTCATAGAATGTGACGCATGTTTTGGATTAAAAAAAAGTGATATCGTTTGAAAGCTATAGATGTTTTTCAATCAGCCTATCAATCAAGACTTTAGTTGTAATTCAAATAGAAAAAGAATAATAATTATTTATTAAATTCAAAGTAAAGAATAATTTATATTGGTGGAAATATGAGAATCTCCCTTAAGAACCCTTTTTGTTTCATCAATTTTGGGTATAAAAAAGGTCATCAGTCACATACCCTACACATACCCATCATATTGCCACTTTTTGGCCCATCATTATCCTGCACATAGCCATATGTTACCCATATTTGGAATTAGTTGTCATTGATGCCAACACTCAATTTGATGCTTGTGTCAACACTCAGTTTGGGTTGTCATTGATGCTTACATTTTTATGATGATGGTACACTAAAATTCTGTTCTAACAGTGATGATGTTGATGTTCATGGTTGGGTGCCATGCCTTGTTTGCTATCAATTAAAGTAGTATTGAGTATGTTTACTATCAACAAAGATGATATGATGATGATATATTAAGATGGGGTTTAGAAGCATTAAGATGAGGATTAGAAGTAATGCTAAAGTTGGTGAGATGTTGTTGATGGTCTTTGGTATGTTGTTGTAGCGTAGAAAAATGGATCTCTGAACATTTTCACAGTTAATATGGGAATACTTAATGATAAATTAGACTTAATGATGCCTTGATCTAGTGTTGTGAGGTCTTTTACACGTCCACATTAGGTCTTGGGCCCTTGCAAATTGAATAAAATGCATTCATTGATATTTTGTAAAGGTGTTGTAAAGTGTTGTAAATGAATTTCACACTTTTCTAGACTTTTATTAAGCATTTAAAGTCTAATGGACCTATATTTTCCTTAATTCAATAATGTAAAATGTATTTATTGCATTCTCACATTAATTTAGAAGGCTTATAAATTAAACTTAGTTTTAATCTAGTGTTGTAATGTGTTTTACACATTCTCAATGGATCTTGTACCTTTCTAGTCTATGTGGGCATCATTTTACTTTTTTAGAGTGTACTTAATCATAATTTCACATTGAAATTTATGTCCTTAGCCCTAATCACCCTTTATATCATCCTTAATATGCCCCTATGATCCCATATTGTGCTTCTTGAGGCATATTTTGATCAAAGACCCAACTAGAACAACATAAAAGCTAAAATTCTTCATTCCCCAACATCCTAACTGGTGAAAGAGCCCTTGTCGAACCCATTCACCACCTTTGGAAAATGAGTCCCATCTAGGTGGGACTCATTCACCCATAATATAGTCCCATTTGAGCTATTTTCAAGGTTTGAGCAAGAAAAATTAGGTTTTAAGTTTAATTTTTTTCAATGTCAGCCTTGGGGATCAAATTAATGGGAATTTGGGTGGATTTCCTATATAAACAAATTTCTAATCATTATTTCATTCATTCATTACCCATCTCAAGTCAAGAAAGATAGGTTTTATCATTTTAAGTCTTCACATGGTCATCAAGATAGTTTTCTAAGGCATTAAAGGGTAGATTCTTCATCCATTATTGCAACAATTCAAGATCCATCATCATAGAAAATATCTAATTACATTGTTTCATATTTCATCCTTCATTATCTTATTTCATCATTTTAGTTTAATTACCTAAAAGAGGTTTGACCAAGGCAAACACCCATGCCCTAACAATTAACACTTTTGTTCTATTTCATTGTTTGATTACAAATCTAGGTACATTGAAGGCTTGGAGATGATTGAAGAATAGGTTAAAAATTTGTTAAAGACATCTCCCTTTTGGAAAGGTTAAAATCTTCACAAAAAGTCACATATAGTTCCAAAAATCAAGGTTTTAGATCTGGTACAGTTTTCCAGATTTAGGACTAATTCATCTAGAATTGTGAATGAGTCCCAGTAGGTCAAAATTTCAAGATTAGTAGTATTTTCAATCTTCATTCTAGCTGCTACAAGTTTCCAGGTACACACTCTCTGTTTTATAGCTTTCTGTTTTTCTTTATTTGTATTTCTAAGTCATTCTATGGGAATTTTTTCATTTCATAGTGTGTTTTCAAGCATCTTGCATTTTCTAGATTTACATTTAGTAGTTAATCTCTTTCATTAGTTTTCATCCCTTAGGGCAATCCCCTTTGACATATTTAAATCTCCTTTGCATTGGAATCTCAAGAGTTTGTTCTTGAGTGAGCCATTAAGATTTTTGGTACATCTCTCCTTTTAGGTCCAAAACTATAGAAGTGTAAGAGAGACCTTTACATCCAAAAATCTTTGGTTCATTTTGGTGAACCTACATTTAGATCATAATATTTTTTATTTGGAATGCATTCACATCCTAGGAATAACTTACATTAACATTGCATTGCATCTTGCATTATTTAATTTGCATTCTAGAGTTTCAAAATATTGCATTGGTGAAAGTGCGTATAGGTTGCATTTTTTCATCTCAAACCATTGGAAAACATCTGAAAGCTATATTTGCATTTAGTATTTAGGTAATACAACATAAAAAGCATAAAAAACAATTGAAAAATTCAAAAAAAATTGAAAACAATTCCCCTTGGGACTCATTCACCACCTTGGGTGAATTAGTCCCTTTCCACCCCTGAAACTTCCTTTCATGGCACTGAAAACCCTATTTCTGAACTTTTTTGTTGTTGTCATTAACCATCTGTATTAGTTGGTTAAGTTCCTGTTACATGCATTTCACTAAATCTAGCTTAATTTGGCTCATTTCATGTATTGCTTAATATAAACTTTGCATCATTGCATAATATAATCAATACATTACCTTGTGTGAAGTCTAAAAAGTTGCATTTCATCCTATGTCTTTACATTGTGTTTTAAGTTTGCATAGCTTCTATTACATTTAAATCATTAGAAATAAGCATTGTTTACATTCATGGCAATTATGGATAGCATTATCTTTTTGTAATTTTGATTTTTAGCATTAGTTCCTAGTTCATTTAGATCAAATTCACTAGAAAATGAAAACCAAAAACAAAAAAGATCAAAAGAAACAATTCAAAAATGATTCAATTTGGAAAAATCATATCATCCAAGCCCTTTAGTAGTCATGACTTAGACATGTTATATGAAGCCCTTAAGGACTTCCTCTCACGAGGATCATCCACTAAAGATTTGACACAAAAGGATGCAAGAATTGATAATCATGATAATCATAATTGTTCTTCTCCTGATATCTCTCCCATTGGTGATGAAGGTATCTTAGTGAAAGAAGATACAATCATTGACGGTCATGAAAGTCTTTATTTTCTTCCTCTTCCTCCCACTTGCAAAGATATTATGACACACGAAGCTAAAATCATGGCCACTACCTTACCTAGTCTTCATTCATCTCCCAACACCTCCCTTGCTTGGGAAAATTCTTTGCTAAATATGAATACAATCGTGAATGATCATGACAAACACATTGGTGTGGAGGTTGAGAGCCATGATAATCCTACCTCTCCCACTCAAGAAGACATTATAATACATGGGAATTTAAATATAGATAATCATGACAATTAAACCTTTTCTTCTCCTAATATCTTCTCTAGACATGAAGAAGATAGTTTAGTGTTAGAAGATATCCTTATTGAGACTCATGAGTATCTTATTCCTCTCTTTCCTGATGCCTATACTATTTGGGAAGACCTATTTGAACAAAAAATTCCACTCATTGATAGCCATGAAACTCATAGTTATCCTTCTCTTGATGCCTCTCCTATGAGTGATGAAGCTTCTTTATCAAATCCAACCATGAAATGTGATGAATAGGTTGTTTCTCACTTTCCAAAAAGCTATCCTCCTAGGGTAAATATTATGGTATAAGAGAATGAAAACTTAGAAAACAAGGATGACATTATTGACAACAATCAAATTTCCCCCTCTCCTAATATCTCTCCTATTGGTAAAGAATATATTATGGTGTTACAAGATCCCATCAATGAGAATCACGAGGACACCATTATTGAACAAAGAAACACCATCAGTTCCAATCAAGAAAATCCAACCGTGGATCATTCCCTTACTTGTGATGAAGACAATATTGAAGAACCAAACATTGGATTTCATGAACATCTCATTTGTAGTTCTCCTAAAAAATCTCCTAATAGGGAAGGTATCATGGTACAAGAAAATGTTAACACTATCATGTGCAAATCAAAAATCACCCTCACTTTGAAGCATCCTAAATTGCTTGATATGGATCAAGCCTTGAAGCAAATTTTCACCTTCTACTCCTCAAAAGAAAAAGGTTAATGTGCTATGATCAGTACCAAGTAAAAAGATATAGAAAGAAAAAAAAATTGAAGAAGCCACAAAGTTATTGGAAGAGGCTTTGAAAACCTTTGATTTCATTTCTACATCCATGGGGGAATGTACATGATCACAAAAAAAGAGTCTTAGAAAAAGGGAAAAAAGAAACCGGTAATAGTAATACAAAATTCAATAGCATCCACTTCAACCACCTTAAAAGCAAAGTCAACATCTAAGAAAAACTTTGATGAAATTAAACAACCACCGAATCCAACAAATGTGACAAATTTTTTGGAAGATGTTTTGAAATTTTGAAGCAACTTAGAAAATTATGTGATGCTATAAAGCCTAATGATCTTGGTTATTGTCCCTAAAAAAGAAAACCTTCATTTAATGTCAACACTATCACAAACAATTCTTCTAAGAAAACCCTAACCTTGGTACATCCTAAACTGATAGATATCTCATTAAATATGTATCAAGCATAAAAAAATTTTACTCATCATGATAAATAATATTAGTTGTTGCTCCTTGTCATAGTTGCATGTATTACATTCATCGCAAGGAGAAACATGTCATCATCCATTCCAGTCTCACCATTGTCCTGCACTAAGTGCAGACAAGGGGTTAGGAGCCTTATCCCCATATGTCACTTGTCATTGTCTCTTTTGGCTAGTCATTACCCTTTAATGAAGATATAAGAGCAAGCTTGGGATGTGGATGACATGCCTTAGGTTGACTTGCATTTGACATACTTATTCATGATGCAACTCAATCCGAAAACATATGACTTGGCATAGGTCTTTCCAAGTTGGCTCTCATGTCTTCTTTCATTGGTTACTTTAAAGAAATTTCTCACAGTGATGGTATAGCAAGTGCTTTAAAGTGGGGGCATCCATAGATGATATCTTTTGAAAAAAATTCAAGGCATGATTTTTAATTTTTCTTGTGATGTGTCCTCTTCTTGGTGGTGTCATTTTTTTTTATGTCGTCCAAGAGTGTACGATCTAGATACTAACATGGCATGATGTGAATAAGGAACCCCATGGGAAATGATCTAACACTTTGAATTTTCCTCTCTTGGAGACATTAGGCACAGTTCTCCCTAAGAAGAAGACCTTATGTGAACAAAGAAAAGTTCCCTTTAACAAAATAAATTTTTACATGACATTCAAAAGCATTTACAAAATCCTTTTCATTGTGGTGCCTTATCAAATTTATCAGGAGGATAACTTTGGTATGGTTAATATGATGGAAAGCTAACACACTAGAATGAATTTCTCATTATATGATGGGAAGCTAACATGCACTGGCATGACTTTCTCATTATACGATGGGAAGATGACACACTGGCATGAATTTCTCACCAAATCACTTCTTTGGGACAACTCACCCCGAGGATGACTTGATGTTTTGTGGCCCCATAGTGAGCTCATCTTTGATCCACCTCATTTTTATTACTAATTTTTCTTTCTTTTATTTCTATACATTAAATGATTGTGTATCTTGTTTTGCTGCATATTATACACCCTATGCATGTCCTTTTGTGCTTATGATGGCTTGAGTTGGGATCTTCAATCCTGGGGGCTTGATCATCTCCTCATTATTTTTTATCCTATACCATATGTATCTATGCACTTGGACCCCTCTTGAATGTCTACTTTAGTGTGAGTTTGAAGCAAGTTCATCCTCTCACTAAAGTGAGAGCTAAATGTAGCATAGAAAAATGGATCTCTGGACATTTTCACACTTGATATGGGAATAATTAATGATAAATTGGACTTAATTACACCTTTATCTAGTGTTGTGAGGTGTTTTACACATCCACATTAGGTCTTGGGGCCTTGCAAACTGATTAAAATGCATTGATCAATGTCTTGTAAAGATGTTGTAAAGTGTTGTAAATGATTTTGACACTTTTCTAGACTTTTATTAAGCATTTAAAGTCTAATGGACCTATCTTTTCCTTAATTAAATAGTGTAAAATGTATTTAATTGCATTCTCACATTAATCTTTGAAGGCTTGTAAATTAAACTTAGTTTTAATCTAGTGTTGTAATGTGTTTTACACATTCACAATGGATCGTGTGCCTTTATACGCTATGTGGACCTCATTTTAATGTTGTAGAGTGTATTTAGTCACAATTTCACATTGAACTTTTTTCCCTTATCACTAATCACCATTTATATCATCATTAATAGGCCCTTACGACCCCATATTGTGCATCCCAAGGCATATTTTGATCAAAGACTCGACTAGAACAACATAAAAGCTAAAATTCTTCACTCCCTGATAGCCTAGCTGGCAAAAGAGCCCCTTTGGGACCCATTCGCTACTTTGGGAAAATGAGTCCCATACAGGTGGGACTCATTAACCTAGAATGGTGAATGAGTCCCATTTGAGCTATTTTAAGGGTTTGAGCAGGAAAAACTAGGTTTTAAGTTTAATTTTCTTCAATTTCAGCCTTGGGGATCAAATTAATGAGAATTTGGATGGATTTCCTATATAAAAAAACTTCTAATAATTATTTCATTCATTCATTACCCATCTTAAGTCAAGCAAGCTAGGGTTTAGCATTTTAAGTCTTCACAAGGTCATCAAGATAATTTTCTAAGGCATTCAATGGCAGATTCTTCATCCATTGTTCTATCAATTCAAGATCCATCATCATGCAAAGCCTCTAATTATATTGTTTAATATTTCATGCTTCATTATCTTATTTCATCATTTTAGTTTAATTACCTAAAAGAGGTTTGACTAAGGCAATCCCCCATGCCCTAACAATCAACACTTTTGTTCTATTTCTTTAGGTGATTGCAGATCTAGGTACATTCAAGGATTGGAGATGATTGAATAATAGGTTGCGAACTTGTTAAATACATCTCCCTATAAAAAGCGACTTATAGTGCCAAAAATCATGGTTTCAAATCTAGACACCTGGAGGAATAGGAAGAGCAAACTAAGAGCTTCAGATTCCAGTTTCGAGTTTTCAAAAAAGTAAAAGTGAACTCATTCTCCATTAGTTGCAAATGAGTCCCACTATACATGGTTTTTGGAGACTTTTGTGGATTCAGATACCCATTTTCCCAAAACAGGCTCCAGTATAGTTTTCCATATCTAGAACTAATTCATCTAGAATGGTGAATGAATCTGAGTAGGTAAAAATTTTAGGATCAACAAAATTTTTAGTCTTCATTCTAGCCTCTACAAGTTTCTAGGTGCACACTCTCTATTTTATAGCTTTTCATTTTTCTTTATTTGTATTTCTAAGTCATTCTCTGGGTCTTTTTTTACATTTCATAGTGTGTTTTCAAACATCTTACATTTTCTAGGTTTTCATTTCATAGTTAATCTCTTTTCTCAATTTTGAGCCCTTGGGGAAATCCCCTTTGACATATTTCAATCTCATTTGCATTGGAATCACAAGGGTTTGTTCTTGAGTGAGCCATTAATATTTTTGGTACCTCTCTCCTTTTACATCCAAAACCCTAGAAGTGTAAGAGAGACCCTCATACAAAAATAAAATTGGTTTATTTGTATGCTCTCAAGACAATCCCCTTTGACATATTTCAATCTCTTTTGCATTGCAATCTCAAGGGTTTGTTCTTGAGTGATCCATTGAGATTTTTGGTACCCCTCTCCTTTTAGGTCCAAAACCCTAGAAGTGTAAGAGAGACCCTCATACACAAAAAAATCTGGTTCACTTATATGCTCTCTCTCCTATTGTTCCTAAGGAAGTATGTGTTGCTAAAAGGAAGTTTTTGTAATTGGATATTGGTGAAAGTTTCTGCTACTAGAAGTTGCTTTGAAGACTACTTAGGAGAATGCTCCATATTACTTGATATTTGAATATATGGTCTTGAGGTTTGGGATTCAGTGCTTTACTCTTATATTTTTAAGTCACAAATGTTGCCAAGGAGGTCTCTGGTAATTTTTATGGGTTGGCAGTTTGGTAGCTTGTCAAGACTAGTCTAGAAAATGCTTTGCATTTCTTTGCATTGTTTTTTTTACTCCTACAACTTAGTGGACATGTTGTTCGTGTTTGTGTAGTGTTCTTTTTCATATTTCATGTGATGGTGTTTACCAAAATTTGGTCTACTAATGTTCTATCTCATGGACGTGTATTACACTTTGAATAAAATTTGTCCTAGGTGAAGTAAAATATTTACACCAGCATGCCCCTTAAGTGTAATTTAGAATGAAATATAAATGAGTTCTAGCAACAAGGTCATGTTAGGTACCTTAGTACAATGATGCAATTTAAAGGGGGAGGGAGCGAGGGAGGTAGAGAGGGAGAGAGAGAGAGAGAGAGCTCAAAAGAGAGAAATGTGAAGAGAGAGAAACTAGGCAACCCCCAAGATGTGATGCATCTTGTGCCAATAGTGGATGAAATATTTCTTATCTTAGGATGAAATAAATCCAAAGGTGAATGTTGAAGCTCTTCATATTTAAGAAAAAGAATATACTAGAAGAAAAATAAAATATGTCTCTAGAAGTTATACAATGGTCCCAATGTCAATGGTGAGAGGTGGCATGTGGAAAATTAGGAGTCCTAAGCCTAACTAAAGAGCATTACTATTCAAGATTAAGTTAATAGATATGAAATCTTAAAGCATACCATGTGGCCATGATTTGCATCTTAAGAGATTTCATGTTTTAAATAATCACATGAATCCTTTGGTGAAGCATATTTAAACTCTATAAGAGAAATAGGTGAAGGATAAAAATTAGTGCATGTTATGTGACTACACTAGATGCATCCCATAATATGTCCTATTTTGAATAGTTACTAGAATCTCTAAATGAAGCAACTAAAATTGTAATGTCAATAGGAGTTGGTGGTGGAATCATAATACATGTCATCTAATTCTAGTTCTCATTCCACAATATATCTAAATATAATGATTACATATGAAAAAGTGGAAAAGTTGTTGGAGGTGTTGGAATCTTAGTGTGTGTTGAATGACTATATTGCACATCTCATTGTAGTGTAGAAAAATGTATCCCTCTACATTTTCACACTTGTTTGGGCCCTCTTTACTAAAATTAGACTTCTTTATGCCTTTAATTGGCCTCATTTTGAATCCACAAGCCTTAATTAATGCATCTTTCCAAGGATAATCCTGACATGTATCAAGTGACCAATCAAAAATTAATGATTTTGGATTGTATGGCCTAGATTTAGTGATCTAGGACTGATACACCACCTTGGGCATATGGGTCCCACCTAGGTTTTGGGGCCTAGATCTTAATTTAACATTTGACTAAGTATTTCTTGATAAATGTTTCCCAAGTTTAGCCTAATGGGACTCATATGCCACAACTATCATATGAGTCCCACTTAGCTTAGACCTAATTTAAATTCAAATTATTGGGAGGATTTTATTCTCCTAGATCCAATGTCAGCTTGTAGTGCTATAATTTCAAGAAATTTGGCATAAACAAGTATAAATACAAGGTTATTTCACTTATTTTCTCCTAAGCTTTCAAGTATTAAAATATTATAGAAAATTTGTTATCAAGAGAACTTACAAGAGTTTACAAGATCACTCAATATTGATTATCAAGCATCATGTCTATTTTTGAGCTAACATTTGTGATGTACGGTTTTATGATTCAAGCAAGCATTCAAGTCAAGATCCATCTCATTCAAGAAAGAGTTAAGATACACATTCATGCTATCCATTTCATACATGTTTTTCGCATCTTATTCAAAGGTTTAGTGGGTAGCAACATCACATATTTGTTTATTCATCATTCATCCTTTCTATTTCATTTCGTTTCAAGGTTTGATATCCAAAACGAGGTTTGACCAAGGAAAACCCCTATCCACTAGAAAAATATTTTTTTTCCCTCTCTTTGATGTGTGATTGCAGATCTAGGTGGTTTAGGTTGAAGATTTGTTGAAGAGAAAGATTGGAGAAAAGTTGTCAAGCTGTCAAAGTTGTCACCTTTTCTACAAGATCATGGAAAATCAGTTACAAAGAAAAATTCAATGTTTTAGAGATAGAGATTTGGAAAGAGGGAAGCTACAGGAAAGAATTAGAGGATATCATAGTTTTTTAGCAACCCTAATACTAGGACTAAATCACCACTTGTGTTGTATGAGTCCTAGTATACCTATTTTTCAAAAAAAAATTATAGATCCTAATTCAATAGTTCTAGATTTCAGTTTCAACCCAAAACCCAAAACTAGGACTAAATCACCCCCACTGGTGTATGAGTCCTAGTATAAATCAAAATTAATATTTATAGGATTTCAGGTCTCCATCCAAGCCTCCTAAATTTTCCAGGTCCACCTCTATACTTTCTCAGTTTACTATTCAAATTTGAACTCATTTCTAGGTCATTTCCTTAAGTTTTGTATATCATTAGGTTTTATCATTAGGTTTTGCATGTGATATGTAATTAAAAGTTTACAATTAACTTGAAAATTAACTTAAATTATAGTTAATCCTGATCCAATAGAATTGTGTGACTATGTTGTTTAATCGTTGAAATTACAAACTAGGTTCACGTTTATATAACTTAATGAAATTAACTAATTACTAAAGTGTTGTAATTAGAAAACAAATAAAGAATGAAAGATAGGAGAGAGATTGAAGAAGAATAAGAAAAAATATTGAGAGGAACATGAGCTTGATAATGAAGTTCATCCAATTAGGACTACGTTTCCAGGTTCACTTCTCAATGATGGACGCCACTTTCATTAATGATGCCAAACTTGAATTTGTTTTGTTACATAAAAAACGCATCCAAAAATTAGCATCAAAACCTCTCACAATCTCTCACAACACTTGAAGACATTCCAAATGTCTTTGTGTATACAATAATCTTCTCCTTTTCCTAATTCCAATAAGCCTATTATTCTCTCTAAAATAATTCTCCACATTTCACAATAATTTCCAATGTCCTTGAAAGGCCAAAATATTCCCCTTTTTATACATTTTATTTTTCCTAATATGGTTTAAAACTATATGATTTTCAAATTATCCCAATCTCTCATTTACAAAAATAAATCCCCTAAAAATAATACACCTATTAAAATAAATAGCCCTTATAATTTCAGGCTTTACAATATTCCTGTACAATATCATTTCAATTTGATAAACACCTTTAAAATTATCCCAAAACCCCCTTATGATATTCTCACAGATCTTAACATGTAAATAGGGATATGGATTATCTTTCAATAATCCATGTAAATAGGGATATGGATTTCAAGCCTTAAAAATAGGGATATGGATTATCTTTTAATAATCCCATTAAAATTACATTTAAATCCTTTAAGATTTGGGCTTTTATATTTTATGATATTTGCCTCTTTTAAAATATTTATAGATTTGGGCTTCATGTTTCAAATACCTTTTATAAACCTTTTAAAGTCTTAAAGCCCTTTTAAAAATATTTATGCATTTTATTTTAAAGGGTTTGGCTCATATATTTCAGACTTAATATCTAATTTAAATAAGATAAATACCCTCAACCGCTTAAGCCACATCATCATCTACCACGTCACCTTGTTTTTCCATGTCAGCAACATGCTGACTATATAGGTGAACCTACCCTTTTCAAAACTTTGACTGGCTCTATCTTGCTCATACAAACTATGTTTGATGCAATTCAAGAGGTGTTGGAACTGTATTGATGAGTCCTTCAATCTAAGATTACTTTTTCCTGATTTGGAGATCTATTTTTCAGCCTTGCATTGGCAACTTATTTGCCTATTTGACTGAACCTTTGACTAAGCATAAATTGTATGTACAAACCCCTTTTGAGCCCATTCAAGTTGTGTCAAGATCATGTTAGGGAGTTTTTTCTGATGATGTTGATTTAGTTGAATTTCGAGACTGTTATTTTTTAAGGTTTTATGGATCTAGCTAGATCATTCCTCCCCATTAACAAGCTTTTGGACCACCAAAAGTTTATTTTTACATAGAGTTTGAGCTAGGGAATTGTCACCCAAATTTTGTAGTACCATCAATCCACCCTACTGAAATATTGAACATCAGACCTATCATAAACACGAAGAAAATTGAGATAGCATTACTGATACAATTAACTACATCTTCATCAATATTCGCTTGACATCCATCATCCACATAGAACTAACTAGTAGAATAACAAGCAACAATACTAAATTAATTGATGTGAAGAAAAAAGTATCAACACGTTGGATCTCCTGAATAGGAAGATTGTTAGAAAATGAATCATTCAAACCCTCTTTTACCACCTTTGGCTAAAGGCTTAACTGTGCTTGCAACTAATCCTCACATTGTTTTGTCTATGACACCATGTCATCTTCATGCTTAGTATCACTGGATGTTATAGACATGAGAGTTAAATCATTGCTTGCATTTACAATCATCTTCATATGCCATGTGTTTACAATAGATCTATCATTCTTCATGTGGTGAGCTTTAACAATATATTCAATTCCATGCTTAAACAAATGATACTTGTTATGTCCCCTATAGAAAATGGCTTTTCTGTTGTACAAGTAAGGACTACCTATAACCATCCCATAGATGTCAAGTATAATTACATCTAACTCTACCTCATCTACAAACTTGGATGCAATTGCAAATCAGAGTTTACATTGCGGGTATGTGCAGGATCATGATGGGCCAAAAAGTGGCAATATGATAGGTATGTGGCTGATGCCTTTTTTTTAACCCAAAATTGATGAAATGAAAAGGGTTTTTAAAGGATATTCTCAACTTTCCACCAATATAAATTATGCCTTACTTTGAATTTACTAAGTAATTATTATTCATTTTCTTTTCGAATTATGACTAAAGTGTTGATTGATAGGTTGATTGAAAAACATGTACAACTTTCAAACGGTATCACATTCTATGCTTTGCATATTATAGGATTATAAAAAAAATATGAATTTCATAAATTTTTGACCAAGTCAAGGTGGTCAGACATTTGAGTTTTTATATTTTTTAAAAGTTGTAATAAAAAAATCATAATTAATTATTTACTTGAAAAAAATTACAAAAAAAAATGCATCACATCGGGACATGAGTCCTCTACTTATATCTTAAATCTTATAAAAAAATATTATCATTTTATTGGGGTTAGGGTGGTTAGATAGACACCTATTCCTTATTTTTTCCCTGAAATTTAAGTACTATTGCATTGAAATTTCAAATTTTCACCAAATAGATTTTTTTTTTTTTTTTTTAAAGAACCTAGTAGTTTAGAAACTACATTCAATTTGCTACATATTCTATTCTTACATATTTTTTAAATAATATAGATAACTTGTTCAAATTTTTATGTCAAGTTGCCTAACTCTGATTTTTCTGAATTTTTTGCCACTTAAGGGCCTGTTTTTTCCATGATGATCCTGCACATACCCTTGCTTTGAAACATGTAGTTGACCATTATCATGCACCAAACCTAATGGATATGGCTTAGGATAAGGAGTTTTTTTTAATCCTAATTTGTGAACAACTTGTTTAGAGATTAGATTCACTTGTGATCCACTATCTATGAGTGTATCAATCTTTCTTTTTTTGCAATAGCCCTTATATGAAACAATTCATTCCTCTTACTTACAATAGGTAATTCATTACACTTTATAGAAGAAGCATGGGAGCTAGTACTAGCAACAATAATGTTACCTTTTATACCCACAACTATGATCTTGGTTACATCATCAGAATCTGATCTAAGATCATGCATGATAGCTGCAGTCTTTTGCTTACCCTTTCAATCCTTGATACATTTCAGTTTTTTATCAAGATGCAATTTCCAGCTCACTTTACATCTTTGTGCCCTTTCTTCTTGTAGTGTGACCAATAAGGCTTATCCTCCTCTTTCTTTACAGTAGTTTCTTGCTAGATTTTCTCCTTCCCTTTCTTTCTCCCTTTGTGTTTATTGGAGTCCATTAAGAGACCATCATGGCTATTCCTCAAGCTTTTTTCCAGATAAATGGCTTGCACACTAACTTCAGCAAGGTTGCTTGGATTAAACATAAGTATTATATGCCTCAAATTTTAATGTATTCCACCTAAATAATTTAATAAATTTTCTTGTGTATATAATGGAATTCCCAAAATTAAAGCTCTTTTCCTAAACTCCTGTGTATAATCCTATACACTTTGTCCTTTCTCTTGCTCTAATGATTGTCAATTCATTACTACTTTTTGTATATGACCTAATGTATAGAATTGTTTCTTTAATGCAACTATAAGCTCAAACCAAGAAGAAATTTTTTTACCATATCGGCTTAGATCTTGTTGAGTTCTTCTCTCCCACTAGATCAAGGATGTGCCTCCCAGGTGAAGAGTGGCTAATTGTATTTTTTGAGAATCCTCATCAAAAAATATCTACAATAAACTTCAATTTGTTTTATCCAATTATCAATTTTTTCTACATCTAGTTCTCCATTATAAGTTGGCAATTCAAATTTAACATCAAACTTTAACAAAGGTGTATTAGCTTCAAACTGTACAGGTTGTTTCTTCTTTCAAGAAGAAGTAGATGAAGAAGATGAAGAGGGTGAAGAAGAAAATGGGGATGGAGGTTCAAGAGGGTCACTACCACCTCCTATTCCTTTACCTTTATCATCTTTTGAAGTGGATTCACCTTCATTTTTCTTTATGTTCTTAAGTTCTTTTTTCTTTTGTTTCTCTTGTCTCTCTTCGAAAAGAACTTCCACCATAGCCTTCATTTCAAGAAATAATTTCTAGAAATATTTCTCATCAAGCTCCATAGGAATTTGTTCAACTACCATTTATGATCATGGAAAAGACCTTCATTTTCTAATCTCAGGATTCAACTCTATTAGTGCACCTTCTCCTTGATTTAGTTTCAACTAGTTAACATTCACTTTTGCAATTTCTTGTTAAGAGGATTTGATACCACTTTGATCTGTAATTAGACGTTTACAATTAACTTGCAAATTAACTTAAATTATAGTTAATATTGATCCAACAAAATTGTGTGACTATGTTATTTAACCATTGAAATTATAAACTAGATTCACATTTATATAACTTAATGAAATTAACAAATTAGTAAAATGTTGTAATTATAACACAAGTAAAGAATGAAAGATAGGATAGAGAAGAAGAATAAGATAGAAGAGAGAGAGTAACATGAGCTTGATAACAAAGTTCATCCAATTAGGACTACATCTCTAGGTCTACTTCTCAATGATGGACTACTTTCATTAATGATTCCAAACTTGAATTTTCTTTGTTATATAAAAAATGCATCCAAAACTTGGCATAAAAACCTCTCACAATCTCTCTCAACACCTGAAGACACTCCAAATGTCTTCATGTATACAATAATCTCCTCCTTTGCCTAATTCCAATAAGCCTATTATTCTCTCCAAAAGAATTCTCCATGTTTCACAATAATTTCCAATGTTCTTGAAATGCCAAACTCTTCCTCTTTTTATACATTTGATTATTTCTAATATGGTTTAAAACCATATAATTTTCAAATTATCCCAATCTTTCATTTACAACAATAAATCCCCTAAAAATAATACACCCATTGAAATAAATAGCCCTTATAGTTATGGGCTTTACAATATTCCCATACAATATCATTTCAATTTGATAAACACCTTTAAAATTATCCTAAAAACCTCTTAGGATATTCTCACAAATCTTAACATGTAAATAGGGATATGGATTATCATTTAATAATCCCTTCAAAATTATGTTTAAATGCTTTAAGATTTGGGCTTTTATATTTTATGATTTTTGCCTCTTTTAAAATCTTTATAGATTTGGGCTTCATGTTTCAAATATCTTTTATAAACCTTTTAAAGTCTTAAAGCTCTTTTAAAAATATTTATGCATTTTATTTTAAAGGGTTTGGATCATATATTTTTGTCTTAATTTCTAATTTAAATAAGATAAATTCCCTCAACTACTTATTCCACATCATCATCTAGCACGTCACCTTGTCTTTCCATGTCACCAACAATGTGTACTATACAGGTCAACCTACCCTTTTCAAAACTTTGATCGGCTCTATCTTGCTCATACAATCTTCATTTGACATGATTCAAAAGGTGTCAAAACTATATTAACGAGCCCTTCGATCTGAGACTACTTTTACCTAATTTGGAGATGATTTATTTTTCAGCCTTGCATTAGCACCTGATTTGCTTGTTTGATTGAACCTTTGACTAAGCATAAATTCTACGTACAGACTCATTTTGGGCCTATTCAAGTTGCGTCAGGATCGTGCCAATGAGTTCTTTCTAATGATGTTGATCTAGTTGAATTTTGAGAGTGAAATTTTTAGGTTTTCTAGATCCACCTAGATCAACATGTCACTAGTCTTTCCAAGCCCTAGCTTGATGGTGAAACCCTCTTTTGTGTTTAATTACACCCTAGGACACCTTATTATAGATCTCTTTCCTTCATTCTACCCCTTTATTTAGATATATAAGATATCCTTGAATGAAGTGAAATCGGTCCTAAACCCCTAGTTCTATCTCCCAAAAGATAGAACAACCTATTTCCTAGTTTTCACTCATGAATCACTTGTATTGGTAATGTGAGCATGAATGAATGTATATGGGGCATACAAAGGATCATTTTCTCCAGTTCATCCACATGTGCAAGGTTCTCTAATGGAACATCACAATGTATTGGAGATTCAAGATATCTATAGAACTACTTGACTATGGTTATGTTAGTGAGAAAAAAGTATGCTCTTTGTGATGTAATATTCCATGAAAATTGTGGTCTGTTAGCCTATAGACACGCCAAAATAATAGAGAAATGGGAGAAAATTTAGTACACAAAATAATATTATATTTCAATTCCACTCTCTCCTCATAATATGATTTACATACACATTTATAGGATAGGTAGTTCCTATATTCATGGAGAGCTAATCTCCATGAATATCTCCTGCAGCTCAGAGAAAAACACATGAGAGAGTTAGTAAATTCAAATCTAATCTATTCAAACCATACTAATGAATCCTCAAATCTTAGATAATCAAGAAAAAAAGAAAGCTAAGAACAACATGCATTAAAAGAATCTATTTTACCAAAAATGCGATAAATTTCATTGAATAACCTCCATTACTCTTCTCCATTTCATTTGTATAGTGTACTTGCCCTTAAATTTTCAAATTTTGTGCAAGCATGGCCTAAGTGTTGTGATTAAGACAAAACATCGAAGATTCAAGATAATTGCTCTAGAAGTCATATGATTTTGAGAGAGATTGGAATGATGAATGACTGAAAATTTTATAGAAAATTGATCATTCAAATGACAGAGGATTGAAAGATCAATAGATGATTGAGATTAAAAGATTAGACATGCATTCTGATAACTATTAGTAGTGACATGAGTGATACAAATTAGAAATAGAAATAAAGATTAAAAAAATGATTTAATCTTCAAGTTTGGTATTCAAAAATTGAAGAATAGTCTTTGCATGACAAAGGTAAAGATGGATTAAAGCAACTCTTTGTTTGAATGCATGCACAAGATTTAATTAATTAAATAGAAATATCTAATTAATATGCATGTACACGTAATTGAGTTATAACTAGATGACTGAAAGATATGTCGAAGAGATTACTCAAGAAAGCCACTCAGATATTAAATCCTGAGTTAACTAAGCAATTTAAATAAATGTCAAGTCGAGTCAAAGTGAATACTTAGGTAACTTGCACAATCATCTAAATATAGAGGAATGTGTGAAAATAGGATTTATGAATTAAATAATTCATTTAATTCAAGATTTGATGTTTGAAGAATAATTAAATAAATAAGATTTATTTAATTAAGTGATGAAGGGATTAAATGGATAATTAAATAAATAAAGAATTTATTTAATTATAGTTGAAGTATGATAAATAGTAAATTAAATATAAATTTTATTTGACAAGAAGAAGGATAAGGTTAATTAGTAACATAATGAAATAAAAAGCATTTATGTAATTAATTAGATAGAATAATGAAAATGTGAATCAATTAAATAATTAAGATTATTTAATTAATAGAAGAATTAAAGTTAAAGTGAATTAGTTAAATAATTAGGATTATTTAATCATGACCATGAAGAATAAGAATTATGAAGAATATTGAAGTCGCAGGTTTAAACCATATTTTGGTGTCTACATTTTCTCCTCTTTGATACAATGTCATTTTGATGTTGTGTCAAAGAATATCGATAAAAATATGCCCCAGTAACGCCCCAGTGTAAAACAGATAAGGGTATGCCCCCTCGGAAAAATTGAAAAAAATTCAAAAAATTTCAAAAAAAAAAGGAAATAATCCCAATAAGTCCATTGGATAGCCAAAAATATAGTGGAGTTGACAAAATTGATGTTGGAAGTGTTAAGGATAGGTATGGGTCGATTGAAATTGGAAGTTGACGCGGCCAATAAAAAGGAATGCCACCAAAACCCTAGGTATAAATAGAAAATGGGGTAAAAACCCATTCATTTTTACCCACCTAGCTTTGAGATTTGAGAATTTTGCTTTGCACCCTCAGCAAAGATGTCTCCCATTCCGCACACCCACCATCGAGCATACAAGATCTAGACCTTCAGGTGGCCAGCCGACGTGGACCCCCCAGTATGTACCTTAATCTCAACTTTTGAATTTTAGATTTTTGCCCTTTTTTGTGCATTAAATTTCAATTTTTCTTATGCATCATTATGTTGAAAAGTCACATGTGGGTGTGTAATCAACACATCTGTATGTGAAATGCCACATCTACAAATTTACATTTTTTATTTGCGTGGGTTAAATATAGTTCACCACATTTGCATTTTATCTACACGCATGTACAAAATAGAAACACATTCGTATTTAAAATAGCCGCAATTGTTTATTTTTCAATGCAGGTGATAGTTTAGTTTCGCATTTGCATTTAGCATGATATTGTTTTGCGTTGATTAAAAAAGGTGCATTTGATATGTAATCGCATTTGTTATTTCCCAAGCGCATTTTCATTTGAGAGTGACGCATGTGAAGAATAATGACACATTTGTGAAATTCAATTACACATTCGGTTTTTTGCAGCATATTTGCAAAAGAATGACACATTTGCAAAATAATGATGCATTTGAATAGCATTTGATTTGGTCACTTTGCACTGGGATAGGTGATTGATTCTAACATGAGATATGTATAATGTCATTGCAAGTTGTTTTGGACACTATGTATACGTGAGAGTCGAGACCATCAAGTTTTCGCTTCTGAGATAGTTTATAGAGTGCGAAGAGATGATTCTTGTGGAATTTGGGGCTTCTTCATGTGACAGACATGCCCACTATTCGGTCAAACTGAGGTCTGCTAACAGCGTTGTGCAAGCGATGGAACTCAGAGACTTCCACATTTCACCTACCTATTGGAGAGGCGATAGTTACCTTAGAGGACGTCTACAGGATTTTGAGACTTCCTATTAGAGGCACGAGGGTGAGGTACGATACCCAGAGGGGTTTAGCTAAAATGTGCAAATACTACCCTCATGCCAATATCAGACGGTTAGGTTTTGATCATTATAAGATTAGATGGTGTGTATTGGCACAGAGGTATAGGCAGTTACACTGTCTATTATTTACATTGATAGGTGGTATAGTACTTCTTGACCATCGAGGTCATGGTTTTCCTATGGGTTGGGGGGAGATGTTGGTAGGTATGTTAGAGCGTCAGGAGGTATATGCTTGGGGTCCTTGTCTGCTCAACATTTTATACTTTCATTTGCATGATATAGCCTATCGAGAGGCTTAGTCTATGAGTTGTGGTACCACGCTCCTGATGGTATGGGCATGGGAACACATTGCCATCTTTCATTCATTGGTTATAGTTGATGTGCAACACGGAGCCCCTTATGCCTTCTGTTATGTGGGGGCTAATACTCAACACCATATGGGGGATACCAGGCATTTCAGACATGCCATTGATACTATGGTACAGTTTACATGGAGAGCATACTTAGGATGTGCAGAGTGGTCAGATGAGGATGAGTATTTTCCTTTTTTCTTCCAGACACAATACTTGATTGGGTGGACTATTTCACATGTCCATATTATCGAGCGACATTTTCTAGATCGTGTATTTCGACAGTTTGGAGAGGTATACGATGTGCCTAGAGGACGTGTAGAGTTTGTGAGGTCCTTGCGAGAGATTCCCCTATGGGGTCCAGAGATTCCAGTGGCTACTGCCGAGGCAGATATTGATGCATTACAAGTATTTTAGTGGGGATGGAGAGATGGTGTAGCAGACCCAGGTACCACCAAGGCATATGATTAGTGGCAGGTTGTGCATAGGCCAATTCCCCTTACATATCCAGATCAGGTTGTGCTAATATAGTGACGAGGGATAGGACCGTGTGACAGACGTGGCAGAGGCAGAGGTCGGAGAGGTGGAGGGGGTCTTGGTGATGATGGAGATGGTGGTGGAGGTGGTCGGCGAGGTGGTAGGAGAGGGAGGTGTGGATGGAGGGGACGAGGGCCGCCATTATCACCTATCCATGAGGAGGGATGAGAGGAGGAGGATGTGCACATGCTAGATATTGGTAGAGGTGGGGAGGAGGTGCATGTTTAGATTGACAGAGAGGAGGAGCATCTCGCAAAGGAGGCCATTCCAAAGGTTCATGTAGAGGAGGAGGCAGACAAAGAGGAGGTGGAGATTGATGCCTTGGGTTTGCTTGGTGCCTATCAGGATGATGATGATCATGAGTGAGGGATTCAGGATAGGATTTTAGAGGAGTTGGAGGATGAGGATGATGGTGTGTTGAGGGTGAGATAGGTTGACATAGGGGCAGTTGATCCCAATATTGCTACACTTCGTGCCCAGATTGTATCTTTAGAGGAGAAAATGAGGGTCATGATGTCTGAGAGAGATGTATTACAGATGGAGAGGGATAGAGCCATCATGGATAGAGATCAGGCCATAGCTCAAAGGTAGGAGACCGAGCAGAGATTCACAAAGATTAGATCACTATGTACTGGGCTGGTAGCTACATTTGCTAGAGAGTTAGTCAGAGCCAGAGAGAGGGCCACTTATTACCAAGATTTATATGAGAGAGCAGTTCCTCTAGAGAGACGGGCCCCGAGCTTTTCAAAGGCACGCAGTGAGAGGTCCCAGACTAGGACCCACTCCAAGATAGTTAGTGCGGAGGGTGTTGAGCAGCATCAGGTTCTCGGCATCAATCACGCGCACACTCTAGCCATGATAGTAGTGGTAGTTCAGGATAGGGACATTTCTTGATATGTACTGAGACATTGTATTATGATTATATAGCCTGTGAGCTTCCATATTTATGATACATTATGACATTGTGATGTGACACTTTTGAGGAATATATATGTATGATTTTAGTAGCGATTCTCATGATATGTAGTTCTATTTATTGATTATGTAGTCGTTTATTTATACATGTCATGTTTATATGAGATGCATATGCGATGGATGATCATATCTACTTTATGATGTGTTTATGCAACTTATGATGTGATGTTGATTCTATGTGATGATGTATGTATTAATATTTATGATGTCGATAGATGTTATGTATGAAATGTATAATTATGAGATGCAATGTGATGCTATATGTACAATGCTTTCTACATGTGATGCTATACAGATGTAATGTGATGTGTGCAATTACATTTTTTATGTACATGGAATGCTTATGATATGCAATCAATGATGGTAAATGTCTATTATACCATGATGTCCTAGATATGATAAATTCCTATATGTTTTGATTTTTCTAACATGTATGTGTATATGCAAGATGATTTATATTTTTTTGTGTCACAAGACTCCGTCATAATGCAAGAAGGAAGAATTGTTAGTGCGGAAAGAAAGATTGATAAGTAATAAAAGAAATGAGATGGATGTTAGTATGAGCAAGCTTCGATGTTTCATTGTATCACAAAAGGTGTTGCACTTTATCATAATTGGGCGAGACTAATACAAATGGAGAAAAACACCATGATATGACATAAATCAAGGTGTGTAAGGTCATCCACTTGCTAACAACAGACAGACACAGACAAGGATTGTCCCTAACTCATACTAAGGGAACATGTTGCCCCAATCTTTTTGTCAAGACAAACCACAAACAACAAAAAAAATAAAGATAGGTCATAAGATGTCATCGCTCCTCTAAATCCTTCATGGGACATCCTTGAGGACACTATTAAAATGACTCAAAATCAAATTTAAAAGACAATCGACAAACAACAGTCAAAGAAAATAGAATTCTGATACATCATTGCTTCTCTAAATCCTTCATGGGACATCCTTGAGAAAGCTAGCATCATAATTCCTAGTCATAAAGTCAAATAAAATGATAAGATAAATAAGCCATAAAGTCAAAAATCCAGTAAAATATTTTCCAAAACTTGATCTATTTGTTTGATTTGTTTTGATAGATAAAAGGATTGATTGATAAAGCTTGATTTCAGAAGATACACGTATCATATAAGATCTTGAGTTTGGTTTCGATTTTATGACCATCTGTATAAGGCATGAAAAAGCTTGGTTTCAGAAAGACATGTATCGTGTAAGACACTAATTCAAATGTCGTTGATGTGATAACCTATATAAGGCTATGTTGATTTGATTGACAATGTCAATATGCAGGAAGGAATCATCCTGTATAAGACATAGATTGTTTTGTTGATATCAATATTGAAGAAGGACTCATCCTGAATAAGACAGAGTTTGATTTCTTTGATGATGTTTGTCTCCAAGAAAGACACATCCTATAGCAAACATTAGTTGATTTGTTTTGATTTTTGTCTTTGGAAATTTCTTTGATTTGATCTAGAGACATTGCTGACTTGTTCACCAGATTTATGCATGACTTGATATGTGTGTGGAAAATTGACTCTGTGTGATGACAAACCCTAAAGGACTGACCTAGTGCAGCCTCAGGGGCTTATCAATTCATGGCCTTGCCTATGTTATACACACAAAGACCTTGTAGTTCGACTTGACTTTGGTTGACAAGACTGACTACAAATAGAAGACATGTGTGATAGTGAATGTGACAAAACCTAATGGATTGACCTAGTGCAGCCTCAGGGGCTCATCACTTGATGGCCTTGCCTATGTTATAGATGCAGAAACCTCGTAGTTCGACATGATCAATGGCCTTGTCATATAGACATATGGATTGAGTCATGATTTTATACAAACTAAACTAAATGGACTAACCTAAAGCCTCGGGGGCACATCCACAAATGGCCTTGCCTACATCTAGTCGCAGAGCCAACGTACTTCAACAAATGACAAAGACTAACAAGTGCGACTGACACTAACTCTATTTTTGGATTTTTGACATGTTTTGATGCTTTTTTCCTTTTTGAAGTTTTTCGATGTTTTTGGATTTTCTCAAGACATTGTGTGATGTTTTTTAAAAAAAAAAAAAAATTCTATGGCTTTTGTAGATGTCAAATTCTGCATTTTGGTTAAAATCCTAACACACACAAAGCATGATCAGTACTTTAAAACAAAACCAACAATCAACATCCCTATGAAATAACTCTACATGCTAATAATGCAATCAAAGCAACAAAGATTTAGATAGATAAATTGAAAGCATATAATAAAACATGAAAAAAATTATATCTCATAGTGGATTGGTGCTATTGTGGAAAATAGCCCTTTCCCAATCCTTGATAGATGAGCTAAATGATGAAATGCCTTGAAGATGGAGTGATGGTGGGAAAAATTAGTTCTCCTAAAGAGAGTGACTCTATATGAATGATTGTGGAGGATTAAACTAATGGAGATGATCTCTATTTAAAGATTCTCAAGTTGAAAGAATGCTTATGAGAGAGCAATGTGGGATGAAAAACAAACCAATGAAAAGAGGCCACTTGTCAACTTGTGAGTGGTTGGAGGATGAGCACATTTTGGTCAATGTTCCAAAGAGACGGATATTTCAAATTTGAATTTGAGAGTAAATGCTAAGTTTGACTTATGCAAGGGACATGTAAGAGACATGTAAGGAATCATAAATGCTTTGTTGGGTGTACATGTCCACTTGTTTTTGAATTCAGACTTGAGGGAATATTCCTCAAAAATGCCATGTTGATGGAAAATGTTGATTTTATAAATGAATTAAAATGATTTATGGGTACAAGTGGGAAAAGCTTGAGGATGTGACATGCATTAGATTAGATTAATCGGGATTAGATTAACTTAATGATGATTAGATGCTTTGACCCCTTTGACTTGAATATTTTGATTTATTTAAATCAAAAGGGGATGAAAGGTGATTCTAGATTTAATTAAATAAAAGGCTTGATTTATTTAATTAAAAGGAGGGTGATGTTAGGATCAAGTTGATTTATTTAATATAAGTTGGTGACTTTAGGAGATTGATAAATAAACTTGATTTATTCGATGAATGGATGAATATGACCTAATCAAATGCATGATGTCAATTTTGCGTGTCTACATTTTTCCCCTCTTTGAAGTAATGTACTTGTTACGTTGGTTCAAAGAATAAAATTTCCACGATCAAAATTCAAAAAAATTCTAATTTTTTGGATGCCCTAGCGGAAAGTACACTGGTACATTGCCCCCTCAAGAGATCGAGCGAAAAGATTCAATTTGAGAGTCGATCTCATGATAAAGAGATTCAAAATGGATGGTTATGGATGATGATGCAAATGAGATGGTTTTAAGATGTTTAGAATAGCCAATCTATATTATCCTAAACAACTTAAATGATGATATGATGTGATGATGGATGAGATGGATGGTGCGATATGCTTTGATTATGCAATGGATGATTTATGCAGATGTATGATTTTATGAGTTGCTTAGACTAACAGATCTATATTATGATGATGATGCAAATGCAAGGCATGTGAAATGATCGGTGTTTCCTATTATGTATGATATGAATGATATGCGGTATGCTAATGGTTTGTGGATGCAAGATGGATGCGTGATGGATGCATTGGTGATGATGATTAACTATTCATGGCGCAATTTTAGTGCAGAAAAGAAGAAATTAGATGATGACAAGAGGATCCAACAAGTATCTGATCTGATGAGACTTTATTAGAGATGATCATGATGATAGATGATGTTTCGATTATCAAGGATTGGGATTTTAAAAGGGCTACTCACCTTATTTTTGATAACACACATAGATACGATGCATCAAGGTATAAAGAACCAGGATGGCATTGTACCTAGTGTGATGGACTTTGACTCAACAAGCAGATAGATTATTCTTGTTCACACTTGACATACGGAAACCTTGCTAGGATGTACCTAACAAAGCAAGTATTTGCCAAGTTATTTTACAAGAACGTCCAACAAACACAATAGACAAAAGATAATAATTGTTGTCCCATTCCTTTCTCTCTAAATCCTTTGTTTGGATATCATCAAGAGGTCCTTGGAATGAGCGCAATAAGATAAATCAAAAGAAAAGATCAAGTATGCAAACAAGCCAATGTTCTTCATACCTTGAGCCAAAGGGATGTGTTTTGATAGGATAAGTATCCAAAGTGATATCCAAAATGATGTCCATTGTTAGAACGATATATCCTAGGACATGCATTGTATAGGATGATGATGGTTTGATAAGTTGATTGATAGGATGTTGATATAAGGTTGATTGACATGTTCGTGAATGATCAAGAGTTTGATTTTTTGTTTTAAAGGTCTTTTGCTTTGATTTTGATTTTACGATTGAAGCTTGCTTTTGCTTATTTCTATACTTGTTTCTATTTATTTTTTCCAAAGGATGAAGGTGGCCGGTGAAGTTTATCATGGATGGGTGTTCATGTCGTGGGTGAAAGATGGTCATGGATGGATTTTTCAAATATTTGGATGTTTTTGATGATGTTTTACAATGTTTGAGGCTGTTTTTAGTTTTCGATTTTACAAATGTTTTGATTTTTGGTTATCCAATGTTTTGGATTTTGAGATTTTATGGATGTTTTGGATTTTGTGTTTTTATGAATTTATTTTTATTTTTATGTCTCAAGAGATTATCAAAGATGAGCCTTGCCTACGTTTAAGCTTAGAGACAATGTAGTTCAGATTCCATGTTTTTGATGTTTTTCTAAATTTTTTGAGTGTTTTTGGATTCTGATATGATTTTGACGATTTGGATATGGATATGCGTGATGATATCAGTGCTCTGTTTGGGATTTTTTGGTGAAGAGCAAGCTAGGGTTGATTGATCGAATCGATGGATTGATGATGATGATAACATTATCGAGGATACACAACAATGTAAGGATTTGATGATGATAACATTGTTGAGGATGCACAACAATGCAAGGATAGTGTTAAGCAACACAAGGATTGAGATGTCGATCGGATTGATGATGATAACATTGTTGAGGATACACAACAATGCAAGGATAGTGTTAAGAAACACAAGGATTGAGATGTCGATCAGATTGATGATGACAACATTGTTGAGGATGCACAACAATGCAAGGATTAATGATGATAACATTGTTGAGGATGCAAAACAATGCAAGGATAGTGTTAAGCAACACAAGCATATCCTGAGATGATGATTTCTTGATTGGATTTGATTGATCATGATTGTTGAAGCTTAGTTTGGAACAAAAGTTCTTCGAATGATTTGACGTGATGTTTGAAGTGTAAATTAGATGCGACTGATAGTGATTATTGGGATTGATGAAAGATGAAAGATGAAGCTTGATGAGGAGTTTCATCTTGTCAAAATATGCCATAGGGTAGTGATTTGGATTTTGGATCACAAATGCTTTGACCAATTTTATTTCATGTTTTCCAACGTTCAAATCACCACATAAATTGGAGGACATAGACCAAGATTTATTATCAAATCAAGATGTATCTGCCCCCAATGTCTAGCAATGTAAGGACTACAATGGGTGGATGCTTGGATAGATGTATGGATGGATGGATATGGTAAGCATGCAAAGGATGCCAAAGATTATTTTGTGATAAAATAAGGTTTTCAGATAAATCATGCTCATTTGGATAATGCTTCATGACTCAGATAGTGTTGGGTAGGATAGGATCAGTGAAACAACCCATGTCAAGATGTTTACCATAAGCAAGTGTAAAGTGTGCCACAAACTCTCATCAAGATCAAGCAAACTTGGATGATGGATGTAGATGGATGAAAATGGATTGGATCTATGGTTTATGGATGAATGGATATATTATGGATAAGATGGATGGAATGCTCAATTTATTAGGAATGGGATGAGATTCTTTCACCTGGGCTGGTGCACGTAGATGCTCGATTCCACACATGATGCCTGTTTGCCAGGTTTTCATCACGGTCTTGCCCAAGGCGCCACCCATGCGGTTTTCACTAGAGGACGATTTTTTTCTTTACTATTTTTAATCATTTTTCTATTATTTTTGGATTTTCATATATATATATATATATATTTTTTCTAATTTTTCTGAAAGATTTTAAGATCATGCTAAATCACAAGGTATGGTTGATGTAGATGCCCCTATCATAATGTTCCATCGATATCCTACTTGAAGAATTTTCTTTGCTAAGATACGTGCACTTGTATACAATTTTTGAGATTCCTAATCTACTTCATCGATACTGGAGTTAACTTTGTCTCTGTGCATGGATGGAGTGTGTTTAGGGATAAAAGATGGATTGGTTGACAGTTTGGAACCTTTCACTCTCCAAACTTGGGAAGATGACCAACAATGGGTTGATACAGAAGTGTGCATGGAATTAGGAGCAATAGCTTGATACGCTTTGTACATTGCTTGAAAGGCCTGCTTTTCTTTTGTGGACATCTTTCATGGATAATTTTCCCTTTTTTTATTTTTCCCCATAGTTTCTTTGACTAATGGAGTTGGATAGGGATGATCTTTCTTTGTATTCTTTGGTATCCATATGTATTTTATTTGTCCATCATGCTTTTCTTCTTTTTCTTTCATAATGTTCTTCATCCTTTGATTCAATTCTTTCTTTTGATGTTGGTCTCAATTTTTGGATGGGGTGATGAGTGGATGAAGATTCATGACGTGGATGGTTGTAGTATTGACATTGGTTTCATCATAAGGATTCTTTGTGCTCCCTATGTTGATGTTTTCTTGAGACATAGTTTCCCCCAGTATAGTGGAAGTAGTACCTCCATGCCTTGATTCTGCCTTTTCTGAGAGCTCTTGTTTAGAATGCATTCTCTGATAAACGATCACTACAGATGATGTTATTTCAATTTGTTGCTCCATTAACTCTGAATTATATTGTTCTGTCTAACTTGCTTCCTTGAGTGGATAATGTTTGATATCTTTATTCATGAAACTACAGGATTTGAAACCATTTTCCAACGGTCGTTCGTTGGTCGTTTGACAAATCACTGTCGAAAGAGCGACGCAATGGCAAAAAAATTTCCGTCGCTATTTTTTCGTCGCAAGGTCGACGACAAATTAAACGTCAAAATAATGGTGAAGAATCGTCAGTCGGAAGCATCATGAAATACCTTGGGATTTTTTTAGAAAATCGATGAAACCTTTGTTTATGCACTGACGAATTACACCAGAAGTTCATCGTCGGTTCGACGAAATGGGAAAGCATTAGCCTAGAAACATGGAAAGTTTGTCAAAATAGCGACAAAATACTAAAGTAGTAGCGTCGAAAGAACACCAAACGTTTGTCGAATGTGTGATGAAATAGGCAAGTAGTAGCGTCGGAAGAACACTAAAAGTTTGTCGAAAGTTCGACGAAAGTGACAAAGAGTAGCATGGTGGCAATGCAGAAATATCGTCAGAAGGGCGACAAAATGGGTAGTGAGTTACGACGAAATCGTCATCGCAGCTATAGCAACTTCGTCGAGGCTTTCTTTTGATTCATCGGTTGGTATCGTCGAAATTGCAACAAAGAAGCAAAATTTTAAAAAAAAAAAATATATATATATATATATATATATATATATTATATATTCGTGGAAATGTACCATTGCGGTGACGGTAGAGTCATACATCCTGAGACTACATATTGGTTTTGATGCTTCAAATGGTACATTTTGCTATATTGAAAAGTGCATTACCTTATTGAGCTTCTCTTTGTTTTGAGTATAGTTTAATATTCTCCTGCCAAGCAAGGTCAACCACGCTGTAGTGGAAGCTCATTTGGAAACCCCTCCTCCCTCACATCGCTCTCAATTCCCCATACCCAATCACATAACATTAATCATTCATTCATCCATTAATAACATATTTAACATTCATTCATTCATCCATTAATAACATATAACATTCATTCATTAACATATAACATTCATTAATTAACATATTCACATTCATTCATTAACATGTAATAATCATTCTTTCAGTTTTTACATATTATCAAAATTATGGTTGTCATGATATGATTACAATCACTTTTTTTTTTGTTTCTTTTTCAAAGCTACATAAAGCTGAAGTGGAGTATCATTTTCTAAATCAATATTTGTCCCCCCTTTAGTTGTTCTGCCCTCTCCTTGTGATCTTAATGTGCAGTAGTCATCTACCTCATGGCGTGAATGGCGCTTCAAGAGATTTGCTACAATAAGAAAGAAATGTTAAACTGATATGTTTTATTATTATTGTTACAAGTATTTGATTAATTGAAAGAACATTAGAGTGGTTCTCTTTACCTGATGGGTCCACATCATGTTCCTGAACTTTTGTTATAGAATCATGCTCAACATGTTGAACACACTCTAAATCCTGATCTGCGGTTGAAACATGAAAGGTTACATTAATTAATACACCAATTGAAATTAAATATGTTTAAGAGAACATGCGGTGGGTCCTCTTTGCGGATGGGGTATCACGTTCACGATCTTCTCTAGCGATCATCTTTGAACATGTTGATCATGAGGGTCTACATGCTCTAAAGTTGAAACATGAAGAAGGTTATTAGTGTCTGATGGCTACTGTTCGTATCAACTTTAGACTTTAAGTGGTCTTCTTTGCAGTGAAGGCCCCCTCCCTTATTCTGATCTTCTCTGCTTTGATGTATCAACATGTTGATCACCTCTACATGCTCTAAAAGTCTGGGATGCACCCGCTGACCTTCATCTGCCGCGTTTTGCTCCAACCTCCACCGGAGAAGCTGCATTCCAATGTCAGTAGTAATAGTATGTATTAGCATTGCCAGGTGTTTTAAAACAAATAAGCATATAATTACTTTATGGTGGAAATTAATATTGAATAGATTGCACAAGTATTCAATTTTTAATAAACTTTATTGAGTTTATTGACCTGTGTGTCGGATGCAATGGAAGATTTTGTTTTCCCAGTCAAGACTCTTAGGCATTATTACGGCTCCATAGCCTTCTTGGAAGGCAATCTTAAGTCTCTGCAGCCAGGAACTTTGTTGAATTGAGGAGCCCCTACATTTTCTGAGAAGATCATGAATTTTGCTTCTATGGTGTGATAAAACCAAAATTGTTTTTCAAAATATTATAATTTGGATACTATATTTCATTTATTGATATTACAATTCGTGCAGCTAATTTCATATAACCACCAGAGCCAAGTTTGTGTTTCCCATGTTTTTCAAGTCTTTCCTTTGTTTCCTTTGATGTGTCGAGTAGCCTATGAAAGTTTGAAATACATTAGATTATGTAAAAAGAAAGAGTAATCAATATATAATTACATTGTTGATAGTATACACAGCATACTACTTTTAAAAAAAAATTAATGGCATTTCCATGAATTAATACGTTGTTAGAGAGCATATAAAATCTGGGGTTATCCATGAATTATAGAAATATAGATATTTGTTAGTTCACTTCTTCAGCAATTACATTGCACAAAACATACTACAACTACATAAATATCAGATGGTGACAGTTGTCTATGCTACCACATTTTTCAGACATGTCTACCAAAGCATTTTATCAAACAGTTCACTGCCTTGCTGCTATGGCTAAAAGCCTAAAATAGGTGCTTTCAAACAAGCTATGGATGCTTGGAAAAAATCTATCAAAGCATAATAGTAAGCAATAGCATAGACAAGGCAGTGAATTGTTTCAAAAAATTCCTCAAAGAAATGTGGTCTCATGGTGATGGAATGCCATGACAGTCCATAGCAATTTGCTTGTCATGGCATTCGTTATGGCATTCCATCACCATGAGACCACATTTTTTTGAAGCATTTTTTCAAATAGTTTACTACCTTTTCTATCTTTCCCCATTTCATCTTGCTATGGCTGTTAAAACCTCAAATGGAATTGCTTTGAACAAGCTATGGATGCTTGGAAAAATCTGCACCAAAACATAATAAGTAAGCAATAACATAGACAAAGTAGGTGAATTGTTTGAAAATTTCCTAAAAATCTGGTCTCGCGGTGATGGAATGCCATGATAATCCCATAGCAATTTGCTTGTCATGGCATTCATCATGACATTCCATCACCACTTGGTACATTTCTTTGAGACATTTTTCAAAAGCTGAGTTCAACATATGTCCTCTTTATTTTCACACATGTCTACCAAGGCATTTTATCAGCAGTTCATTGCCTTTATTTCATGGCTAAAAGATCTAAAATAAGTGCTTTTAAACAAGCTATGGATTGCTTGGAAAAAATCTGTAAAGCATATGTGTAAGCTTAATAGCATAAGACAAGGTAGTGAGCTTTGTTTCAAAATACCCTCAAGAAAATGTGGTCTCATGGTGATGGAATGCCATGACAATCCATAAATTTTTCTTGTCATGGCATTGTTCTGTATTCCATCACCATGAGACCACATTACAACATTTTCAAATAGTTCACTCCCTTTTCTATTCTACCACATTTTTTTCATACATGTCTACCAAAGCATTTTATCAAAGCAGTTCAAAACATATGCTATGACTAAAAAGTAAAAACCTCAAATAGGTTCTTTCGAACAAGCTATGGATGCTTGGAAAAAATCTACCAAAGCATAATATAGTAAGAAATAACATAGACAAAGTAGTGAATTTACATCCAGGATTTCTTTTATTATTTTGGTCTTGTTTATCTGAGTGGTGCCTAGGGCTGGAGTTATTACTTTGCTTTCATAAACCCTTGGTTTTCTGTCTTTGGTATGGGTCTATTCTATCGTTACTTTTTGGAGAAGGTTTTTAAAAAAGAAAACAACCTATGTCTCATTAACTCATCTAAGGCCTGGCCCCTTTTAATAAAATGATAAATATTTAATTGTTGGCCTCCTTTTATTTACCAAAGTCTGAGTCGGGTTTGTGCCGTATGTTTTTAAAACAACCTTATGTCATCGAACCATCATTTCCCTAAGCCGCATCCCCTTCCTTGGGTTTTTCCTCCTAAGTAATGTTTAATGTTTTGCAGGGTTATTTGATGGTTGTTGATCTCCTCGCAGATACATCCTGACCGCTCCCCACCATGTCGCGATCCCAACTTGAGCCATTGCAATATCGTGGGCAATTGCCACGTGTCCCAGGTTGCTAATGTCCTAAAAGAAAATAAAATGATTTAATAAATGCATAGGACTTTAGTGTGTTATCAAGTGGGTTACTAAATCGCCTGAGCAGTGCACGTGTTTATAATCAACGGTGCTATTTTAATCTTGATGAAAAAGCTGCTTAGCGAATAGGCCTTAAGACTGTCCCTTGTTTTACTTGATCGTGGTCACCGATGAAGAGATCAACGGTTGCCCGCTATCGCGCAATCCCAACTTGAGCAATCGCGATATCGTGGGCGAGCGCCACATGTATCTTACTAGCGCTGCATATAATGGTGGGCCCTGGGGATGATGTGGAAGGCGTTGTCAGCATTTTTAAGGAGGACCGTTCGATGATCTGACTGAAACAAGAGATCAACGGCGGAGATTTAAATCTGCGTCAAATACAATTGAAGGCGTTGGCGTTGTATTCAAGTAGGCTTTAATGGCAGATGAGACGTCTATTGGAAATGTTCATAAAGTTCAAGTGTTTAATTGCAGACTACTTTCACCACTAAGGCATTCAAGCATCTTCAAAGTAGTCCAGAGCCAGAGATAGAGCTTTCAAAAGCAATTTCAGCAAGAGTTTGATTTTCTGCAGAACGCGAATTTATGTGAGTTATTTTCTTCATCACTGTTCTGTCCGAATGTGTTTCTTGCAAAAAGCTTTGCTGTGTTGATCAGGGTTTTTCTGAATTAAGATTTTAGGGTTACTATCTCTCTTGAATTGTGGGAAATTGCAAATTCTACTGTGTTTTCGTTTTGAGTAGCACTAGTCTGTTCACAATTTGATTTTCTGAGAAGCCCAAGTTGTTTAAAATGCCGCCAACAAAACATCATTCTGGCCATATTGACTACATGCAGAGGAATCTATATGATGATTTCCTTGACCAATTTCCCCAGTCAACAAACGACAAGAATAGGGGTTTGGTTTTGATGAGAGGGACAGCCTTAGGTGAAGGGTTGAGATATAGAACCTACTGTAACGCCAAATAAAAGCTTTGCACAATAGATAACAAAGAAGATCGTTAGAAGCACACATGCATACAATACTAAATCTAAAATGCAAATTCATTCGTTAAGCAACAAAGAACATGGGAAAGTAAAAACGTAATTAAAAACTAGAACAATCTCACCAATTCCAAATGTATTTCCATGATTCATCTCGATTGCCCTTCTCCATTTTGCTTGTGTAGTATAATTGCCCTAAAATTTTCAAGTTTGTGCAAGTATAGCCTATTGATAAAGATTAGCAAAATATTGAAGATTCAAGACAAAGTTCTCTCCAAAGTTACAAAATTCGTGAGAGAGATTGGAATAAAGAATGACAAATCAATTTATAGAAAATTGATTATTCAAATGACAGGCCAAGATCGAAAGATTAACGAACAATTGAGATTGAGTGATTAGACATGCATTCTATTAACTGACAGTGATGACATCAGTGATTCAAATTAGAAATAGAATTAAAGATTAAATAAATGATTTAATTTTCAGTTCGGCATTCAAAAACATAAGAAATATCTTTGCATGACAAAGATGAAGATTGATTAAAGCAACTCTCTATTCGAACGCACGCACAACACTTAATTAATTAAATAATAATATTTAATTAATATGCATGTGCACGCAAATGAATTAGAACTGGACGATTGAATGGTTAGACGAGGAGATTACTCGAGAATGCCACTCAGACATCAAATGAATAGTTAACTGAACAATTAAAATAGATGTTGAGTCGAGTAAAAGTGAATACTTAGATAACTCAAATAATTATCTAAAATATAGAAGAATGCGTTAAAATAGAATTAATGAATTAAATAATTCATTTAATTCAAGACTCGATAATCGAAGAATAATTAAATAAATAATATTTATTTAATTAAGTGATGAAGGGATTTTAAATGAATAATTAAATAAATTAAGAATTTATTTAATTATAGTTGAAATATGATAAAGAATAAATTAAATAATGATTTATTTAATTTAACCGGAAGAATAAGGTTAATTAGTAAGATAATTAAATAACAAGTGTTTATTTAATTAATTAGAAGAAATGAAGAAAAGTGAATTAATTAAATAATTGAGATTATTTAATTAATAGATGAATTAATGTTAAGATGAATAATTAAATAATTGACATTATTTAATCATGACCATGAATAATACGAATTATGCAGAATATGGAAGTCGCAGGCTTAAACCAGATTTCGGTGTCTACATTTGCCCCTCTTTGATACAATGTCGTTTCGGCTGTCAAAGAAAGTCGATAAAAATATGCCCTATAGTGCTCTAGATTAGAATAGGTGAAGGTATGCCCCCTCGGGAAATTGACAAATTTTTGAAATGTTGAAAAATTTGGAAATGCGCCCGATTAGTCCAGTAGATAGGCATAAATGTAATGCAGTTGAAGGAATTGGGTTCGGAAACGGGAGGGACGGGTACGGGATAATAGAAAATGGAAGTTTACATGGCCAGTAGGAAAGAAATGCCACCTAAGCCCTAGGTATATATTGGAATTGGGGTGAAAAACTATTCATTTGCACCCACCTAGCTTAGAGATTTCAAAATTTGCTCTGACTTTCAGCGAGGATGTCTCCAGTTCCAGCCACCCATCATCGTGCATACAGGATCCAGACATTCCAGAGACCAGCCGGCGCAGACCCCCCGGTATGGACCTAAAACTTACCTTTTGAAAATTTTTAATTTGCGCGTATTTTTAGACATTTATTGCATTTTAAGTTATGCGTCGCTTTTTTATTTTGCACCACATGTGTATGCGCGAACGACGCATGTGTCTGCGAAAAGCCGCATTTGCATTTTAACGCCGGTCGGTTAGATTAGTGTTTAGCGAATAAATGCATGTGTTTATTTTGTTACGCATTTGAAATTTTGCAACGCATGTGCATATTCATAGACGCATTTGTTTATTTTAATACGCATGTGATTTCCTGAAACGCATATGAATAGTTATAACTGCATTTGTGGATTTAGAAACGCATTTGAGATTATGCAACGCAAATGATAGTTTTATGACGCATTTGATTTCTATTAACCGCATTTGATTAATAATGACGCACATGTAATTTTCGAACCGCATTTGTGGAAAAGCGACGCATGTGTAAAAGAATAACGCATTTGCAAAATAACGACGCATTTGCATTTTATGTTACAACAGTCAGGTTGCATTAGAATAGATGATCCAGGCTAACATGAGGTATGTATGATGTTGTTGCAGGTTGTACTTGACCCTATCTACACATGTGAGTCGAGACCCACGACGTTTCGATTCAGAGACAGCCTGCGGCCGGCCGATCGATGGACTCTATGGCATTTGGGTTTGTTGCACGTGACCGATATGCCCTAGATTAGGGCAAATCGGGGATTGCTGACAGCACTATGTGAGCGGTGGCACTCAGAGACATCGTTGTTCCATCTTCCGACTGGAGAGGCTACAGTGACTTTAGAGGATGTTTATAGGATACTGAGACTGCCGATTAGAGGCACATGAGTAGTCTATGATACCCAGAGGGGTATAGCTGAGATGTGCAGATACTACCCCCACGCTGACGTTAGACAGCTAGGGGTGGACGACTCTGAGATCAGATGGCGGGTGTTGGCCCAGAGGTATAGACAGCTAGACTGTCTAGTGGCGACCTTGATAGGCGGTATAGTACTACCCAACCGCCGAGGACATGGATTCCCTGTGGGATGGGGTGAGATGCTAGTGGGCATGCTGGAGCACCGAGTTGTATATGCTTGGAGTTCGTGTGTGCTAGGGATATTATACTTTCACCTGCATGACATTGCCTATAGAGAGGTGCAGTCGATGAGCTGCGGCACCACGCTCCTGATGGTATGGGCATGGGAGCATATTGCTATTTTTAGACCACCTGTGATAGTAGATCTAGCTCATGGAGCGCCATACACCTTTTGGTATGTGGGAGCCACCACACAGCACCATATTGGAGACACAAGCTATTTCAGACACGCTATAGACCTTATGCAGGAGTTTACATGGAGACCGTACCTAGGCTGCGAGGTGTGGTCAGATGAGGGTGAGCATTTGCCATTTTGTCGATAGACATAGTATTTGGTGGGACGGACAGTGTCCCATATGCACATCATAGAGCGGCAGTTGCCAGACTGGGTACTGAGACAGTTTGGAGAGGTACAGGATGTACCTCGAGGGAGAGTCGAGTTTTCTAGGTCATCACGAGAGGTCCTATTATGGGGGCCAGAGATTCCAGTCACCACTGCAGAGGCGGATATTGATGGTTTACAGGCACAACCATGGGGATGGAGGGACGAACCAGCAGATGCTGGGACCACTCCAGCTTATGATCAGTGGTGGGAATTATAGGCTGACTCCCTTGATAGACCCAGGGCAGCCAGCACCAGTAGAGCAGTGCGGGATAGGTCCCAGAGGCAGGCGAGGCAGAGGGAGAGGCCGAGGAGGCAAAGGAGGCCATGGTGATGGAGGGGATGATGGCAAAGGCGGCCGATGTGGAGGCAGGAGAGGGAGGCGTGGTCGGAGAGGATGAGGACCAGCCTTGTCACCGATCCAAGAGGAGGGAGGAGGAGAGGAGGATGTGGCCATGCTAGATGTGGCCAGAGGTGGTGAGGGCGAGCAGCCGGCCGAGGCAGTGATCCCAGACATCCCTGATATCCCAGCAGAGGCAGAGGGAGAGGCCGAAGAGGCATTTGGAGAGGAGGCAGTTGGAGAGGAGGCATAGATTGATGCCCTTGGATTGCTAGGTGCCTACCAGGAGGACGATGATGAGGATGATGATCATGAGAGAGAGATCAGGGATCAGATCCTGGAGGAGATAGACGAGGAGGAGGATGGGAGAGACCGGGTCCATCATGATGAGACAGAGGCAGAGGTGCCTGACACTGATATGTTATGAGCCCAGGTTACCTCCTTGGAGGAGCAAATGAGAGTGTTGATGGCAGAGAGAGATGCCTAAAGGGTGGAGAGAGACAAAGCTTTGATGGAGAGGGATCAGACAGTAGCCCGGCGGCAGGAGACCGAGCAGAGATTCACAGAGCTTAGGTCATTATGTACAGGACCATCAATAGCATTTGCCAGAGAGTTGGACAGAGCTGGCGAGAGGGAGAGATACTACCGAGATCTATATGAGGTAGAGGTTCCCTTAGAGAGACGGGCTCCCAATTTTTCAGTGGCACAGAGTAGTCGGTCCTAGACCAGGACCCACACACGGACAGTGAGCACAGAGGGAGTGGATCAGCCACGTAGAGCAGGGCCATATGACAGACCTCCCATGGCTCAGAGATCAGCCGGGTCCCAACATCATTCTCCCCCACACTCTCGGCATGATGGCAGTGGCAGCTCAGGATAGAGATACTACTTGAGATCCATTTGAGACATTGTATTTTGATCCGATAGCCTGCGGGCTTCCATGTATTTGTGATACCTTATGACATTGTTATGTGACACGGTTGAGTGATATATATATGATTTTGGCGGCGATTCCGATGATATGCATTTCTATTTATTGATTATGCAGTTTTTATTTATACATGTGATGTTTATTATGACATGCCTATGTGATGGATGATTGTATGTACTTTATGATGTTTATACAATTAATGAGATAATGTTGATTCTATGTGATGTATGATTCTATATGATGTGAATTCTATATGATTATGCGATGCCATGTGATGTGATATGTATGATGTAGATGACATGTGATGCTATACAAATGTAATGTGATGCACATATTTACAGTTGATTTGTACATGAAATGCTTATAATATGTATTGGTTTTTAATGATTATTGTCTATGATGCCATGGTGATTCAGATGTAAAATATGCCTATATGTATGAATGTTTCTAACATGTATGTTGATGCAGGATGATGTACACTGTTTTGTGTCATAGGAGTCCGTCATAATGCAAGAAAGAAGAAATGTTAGTGTGGAAAGAAAGATGGAGCAAGAATGAAAGACAAAAGATAGATGTTAGTATTAGGAATCTTCAATATTTTGCTGTATCATAAAAGGAATTGCACTTTATCATCATTGTGCGGGACTAATACAAATGGAGAAAAACACCGTGATATGACATAGATCAAGGTGTACAAGATCATCCACTTGCTAATAACAGACTGTCGCAGACAAGGATTGTCATTAACTCATACTAAGGACACAAGTTGCCCCAGTCTTTTTGTCAGGACAAACCACAGACAGCAATCAAAGTAAAAGATGGGTCATGAGACGTCATTGCTCCTCTAAATCCTTCATGGGACATCCTTGAGGAAACTAGAAACATGACTCAAAAATCAAAATGAAAAAGACAGTCGACAGACAGCAGTCAAAGAAAATAGAATCTTGATACGTCGTTGCTTCTCTAAATCCTTCATGGGACATCCTTGAGAAAGCTAGTAACATGAATCCCAGTCATCAATCAAAGATAAATGATAAGATAAATAAGCCATAAAGTCAAAAAGCCAGTAAAATATTTGCCAAAACATGATTTGTTTGTTTGATTGGTAGAGCCTGATTGCAGGAGATACACATACCGGATAAGACTGTGAGTCTGGTTTCAATGTTATGACTATCTGTATAAGGCATGACAAAGCTTGGTTTCAAAAAGACATGTATCATATAAGACGTTGAGTCAGATGTCGTTGATGTGATAACCTGTGTAAGGCTACGTTTGATTGTTTTGACCTTGTCGATTATGCAGGAAGGACACATCCTGAATAAGACATAGGTTGATTGTTTTGATAACGTCTGTTTCCAAGAAGGACACATCCTGTAGCAGACGGTTGGTTGATCTGTTTGAATTGTTTTGTTTGGAAAGTTGTTTGATATGACTCAGAGACATTGTTGACTTGTTCACCAGAGTACTGCATGACTTGATATGACGTGTTGACAATTGACTGTGTGTGATGAAAAAACCCTAAAGGACTGACCTAGTGCGGCCTCGGGGGCTCATCGATTAATGGCCTTGCCTACGTTGTACACACAGAGATCTCATAGTTCAACTTGACTTGACCGACAAGACTGACTACAAATAGAAGGCGTGTGTGAAAGTGAATGTGATGAACCCTAATGGACTGACCTAGTGCGGCCTTAGGGGCTCATCATGTGATAGCCTTGCCCTACGTTGCAGAGACCTAGCCGACCAATGACGCTTGTCATATGGGCATATGACTCAGAATTTACTCAGGATGAGAAAACCCTAATGCCTCAGGGGCACATCGGGGATGCCTTGCCTCGTCCAGATCACAGAGGCATGGTTCGACAAACGACAAAGACTGACAAGTGCGACTGACTCTATCTCTTTTTTTTTTTTGGATTTTTGAAATGTTTTGATTTTATTTTTTTTTGAAGTTTTCTAATGTTTTTGTGTTTTCTCAGGTGTTATGTCTCCAACACAACCAATGTAAGAACCAATATGACACATGTCGAGTGTTTGCCCCTAGTCGAGTATAAGACCAACTGACTATGAATAGGGTAAGATGGGGGATATGAAATGCTCTCAATGTCAATCGTTCCAAGTTATGGGAAAAACTACCACTTATTAGGAATGATATATACAAGCAATGGATAGGAAAGTAAGGGATATGTACAGTGATAGGTATTATGTATAGGGAAAGTGGACTATGTACAAGGTAGTAGAATAATAGTAGACAAACGAGCAAAGTTGAGTACACATGGCGCCTGTTTGCCAGGTTTTCACCATGGTACCTATCCAAGGCGCCACCGAAGTGGTTTTCACCAGTGGACGAATGATTTATTTTTACTATTTTTCATATTATCTAATTTTTTTGGTGTTACCAAGACGCCTGTTTGCCAGGTTTTCACCTTGATAACAATTTTTTTGATTTTTTTGATTGATTTTTTTTTTTGTATTTTTTTTGTATTTTTTTTTTGTATTTTTTCTAAATAAGACAAAGGACTCCCAGAAGCTATGCGTAGAACTTTTTCAGATGCATACTATTGATTGGTGAGGACAATGGTTCGCCTTTAGGGGTAGGCAGTTGATACGCTCCTGATCCAAAAGCTTCAGTGACAACATAAGGTCCTAACCAATTAGGTTCAAAATTTCCTAGTTTGTCTCTTTCTGCTTGATTCTTTGGGTTCTCCATTAAAACCAGGTCACCAATGTCAAAGTTCCTATTCAAAACCCTCCTGTTATAGCTACGACGAAGGCGATTCTGGTATGCTTGAAGATGGTCTAGTGCCTTCTGTCTTCGCTCATCTAAAAATTCTAGCTCATGGAGTCTCGACACTCGGTACTCTTCATCATCAATATGGCCTTTCAGGGATACCCTTAGGGAAGGAATCTCGACCTCAATAGGTAAAATGGCTTCAAATCCAAAGACAAGTGAATATGGGGTAGCACTAGTGGGAGTACAGATACTTGTACGATAAGCCCATAAGGCAGGGTTGAGCTGTAAATGCCAGTCACGACCAGCATCATCGATAGTCTTCTTGAGGATTCTAATGATGGTCTTGTTAGATGCCTCTGCTTGGCCGTTACCTTGTGGGTAGTATGGGGTGGAAAAGTGATGTTGCATATGAAATTGATCACACAAGTGGTAGAATTCTTGGTTCTTAAATGGGCGGCCATTGTCAGTGATTATGGAATGAGGGACACCATACTGACAAATGATATAATTTAGGATAAATCTAGAAATCTGTGTGCCGGTAATGTATGTCATAGGAATGGCTTCAATCCACTTCGTAAAGTACTCAGTGGCAGTGATAATGTACTTGTGTCCATTAGATGATGTGGGGTGAATCTTACCTATGAGGTCGAGTCCCCATTGGGCAAAGGGCCATGGTGACGTGATAGGACGAAGCTCCTGTGCTGGGGCATGTATCAAATCTCCATGAACTTGGCATTGGCGACATTTTGTTACAAATACATATGAGTCTTTTTCCATAGTAGGCCAATAATAACCCAGTCTCATAATCTTTTTGGCTAAGGTAGGACCGCTAGAATGTGAACCACATATACCCTCATGCACCCCATGCAAGGTTTATTATGCTTCAGTAGAATCAAGACATCTCAGTAGGGTATTATCTAAGGCACATCTATATAGGGTGTCTCCGACGATGGTGTATTTGGCTGACTTGCGGAGGAATGTTCTACGTTGGTTATTGGATAGGCCAATGGGTATGACTTCAGCATGAAGGTAATCACAGATTTCTTTGTACCATGGGGAATCGGGACCAACGATGTCACACACCATTTCAGAATCTGGGATATCATAGGCTGGGATCAAAAGTTGTTCTACCAAGAACTCAAACTTAGGCACGTTGTTAGGAATGTCAAGAAGTGATGCAATTGTTGCCATAGCGTCTGCTGCCCTATTTAAAACATGAGGTATTTGATGAAATTTGACTTTGTCAAAGTACTTTTTAAAACTATCTGCCATGCGCTTGTATGGAGTAAGCTTCTCATCCTTAGTCTCATAATCATCATTGACCTGTCTGATTACTAGTTGAGAATCACCATAAACCTGTAAAACCTTAATTTTCCACTTGACCGCCATGCGTAACCCTATCACTAGAGCTTCATACGCCATGTTGTTAGTGCATGGAAATGCAATCTGAATGACTTAGGATGGAATCACCTTGTGGTGTGATAAACAGTATCCCAGCCCCTGAACCATGATTTGTATGTGAACCATCAAAGTATAGTTTCCATGTTATGTTTGTGTCAAATGTGAATATGAACTCATCAGGAAATTCTGCAACTAATGGGTGATCTGCCTGTATGGGTGCATCAGCTAACTGATCAGTAATGACCTGTCCTTTAATAGCCTTTCTTTCTACATACTGTATATCATACTCACTTCTACAACTAATGGGTGATCTGCCTGTATGGGTGCATCAGCTAA